>JASDQU010105737.1:63227-73398 GCA_032191745.1 Picea mariana | reverse complement strand
GTCTGTTTTATATATATATATATATATATATATATATATATATATATATATATATATATATTGCGTTTATATTTAAAAAACATGCATAAAGACAAATTAGCTGAAGAATGTATGAAAACATGCATATTTGTACATTGTAACATTAAAATGGTATCCATAGTAGTAAGTAGTTGTACATCAATGATTAATCATTCGAGCATCAACCATCCAGAATCTAGCAAATTACAAACTTACAAACCAACATACAAATTTTTAAGCCATATAATAGAAAGTAAACCATTAAGTTATGGAATGAAATCAGTCATCTAGCAACTGTCAACAATAACATGGGTCATGACTCATGACCAAATAGTTATGATTGCAAAATAGGCCATCTACACTGAATTATGAAGATTGAAAGGTCCAAAACAATAAAGTTTAAACTGTGTTAGACTCTAGAGTCTAGTTGCTAAATGCTATGAATCTATCATCTATAGACTGACATGTAAAGTAATGAAGCGCCCAATCGAGCTAACTGTCACTTAACCATTTTGTGACTCTCCAAGTTACATTTTTTGCAACATCTTTCAAGTACGGGATTGGTTTCTTGGGTTAATTGTGCTAATCAATTTAAGGTAATTCGCACTTCCACTCTAATTTATAATGACTTAGCTTAATTGACTTTAGGGTTTCCCCTTAGGCTAGGGTAGTTTCCTAAGTCCTTAATCTGAAGTCATAGAAACAGAGCCAGTGTAAGATCTATAGATGTTGGTCAAAATAGAGGAATGAACTGTGTAAACTGTGCAACAAACCAACAAGATTTATTAAGTCTTTTAAGTATCTATCATCAGCTTTAGAGGTAGCTTGAACTCTGCAAATTTGGACTGTGTGTAAACCCTTAAAACAATGACAAATGGAAAGTGATGTTTTACGTTTTTATGAGGTCACTGGACTTATTTAAGCATTGATTTGTTCATATGGTTTAACTAGAGAAAGAACACATCAAAACATTGCAAAGATAAGAATTATACTAAATTACTAATATCCAAAATGCCTTGTCAAATTTATGTTGTAAGCAGAGATCGATTTGTGTGTTTAGTTTCCAGACCAACATAGCATGAGAGCAACTCTATAACAGCATTTAATACAGATTTTTAGCATAGTCCACAGTTTTCGATTACCAAATTTAAGTCATAGAATCAAAGCCAAGTTAAAGTTCCATAAATGATATTATAGAAATAGAAGAATAGAGCAATAGGCCAGCAAGATTCATTAGGAAGCGCCCATTTTGCACCCCGGAGCGAGCTTCCGAAATCCGGAAGCGGGCTTCTGGAGAAGCTTCCATGGAGAATCCACTCGGAGCAGGGTTCCGAGGGTGGAGCGGGGGCAGGGGGCGCTTCTTGCAACACTGCTTGGATGACTTCACGCACGTTTGGCACAAAACCTATCCAAAGTTCTTGTCCAAGCTACAAACATCAACATCAAACACTAGAAACAAACCCCAAGTGTTGTTGTCGAATATATGAGCAAGGTACACGGAGTGTAAGGCCCCCCACAAGGAAAGAGAGTGCGAACAATGTAATGTAAAAAAAATAGTGACCATAGTTGCACAAGGACCACATCTAAGGGTTGGGGAAACCATTCCCACTATTTCCCAATTCTTGGGAACTTTTGAGATGGAATGAGATGATAAGGAATGGGTGGGGGTGGTTTCAAGAGCTTTAGAAAAGTTCCAAAAACTTTGAGGTGAGGATCAAAACAGTCTCAGGGGCGTTCCCAAGCCAATCCAACCAATGGGAACCCCAAAAGACACCCCCTGACATATCAGGAACCCCTAAGCAGTCCCCACTGCATAGGCAACGAAAAAGGGCCAAACAAACACATTTAAGAGATGTCTCATAACCACATCATTATTGTTGGACCTAACAAATAGGTAGCAAGGCCTAAAAACCCTAAAACTTCAATTTAACAAAAAAAATTGTTAAAAACATCATTCTAAATTATAAAGCAGCTTTATCCCGGTTGCAAAATGAAGGTATTATAGTGCTCAAATGAAATAGTTGTTAAATTAACTGCAAATTTTTAGTTTGGGCCATTGGCAAATGGTATCCCAATAAATGAAAATTAGAAGAACCATACACGAAAGTCTAGTTTGAAGTTTAGATAGTTTTGAGCTAAATTTGAGAGTACTTGGGATCCACCATTCAAAAGTTGACCTAACCTTGAAAACACATGAATGCATAAAGCAGAAATAGTGAAAATTCAAAAAACAAAAATAAAGTCAAAAAAATTCCCCTAAATCCATTGTTTGTTGCTATCTTGTAGCATAATTATGAAAATCTTGAGTGGTTTGCTTGTTTAAATCATTGATTCTAATGAAAGAGTTAAAAATGTTTGCAAATTGTTTTCATTGGGGTAAAACTTATGCATTCCACCAATTGCACTTATCCTGGAAAGATGTTATGTACCCATAGCCCAATATATATTGTCATTGATAATACATAATTGATACTAATCTATGGTCATACCTTAATCATTAAGTACGTGGAGACATGTCCACCTTCAGTGGAAACTAGGTTCAATGTATCTAGTCATGGCTAGAAGCTTCTAGAGAAAGCAAACTCCTCTATAAATATGTATTGATGTAAGAGAAAAATGTAAGAGAAAGGCATGCCTTGAATCATTTTCATATTGTTTACATATTGAGGCTATATGGAATCTATCCATCCTTAAGGATTACTGTATGGTGGAGTCCTACACTAAGGGTCTCTAGATTAAATGGAACATTGGAGAATCTTCAAGCATTTGTTTTGGGAATATGGTTGATCTCTCCATTCACAATGTTCAAGAGAATTTCTTATTGCGTATTTCTATATTTCTTATAGATTGGATGCAAAATTAGTGAAAACCCCAAAGGATTTGCTACATGTGCTATCAGAGCTAGGATGATTTAGCTTTTAATGTGCCATGTTAAAAAAGAGGGAAAAAAAAGTACTGTAACACTTGGAGAATTTCTAAACAATATACAACAGAATCTTGAGAAACAGATTGTGGATTTGGATTCTACACAAAAAGTATGCAGTTTGAAAAAAAATCACTTGAATCGAAGGTAAGGCGAACAATATAGTGGGGTTTCAAGTTTCAGAGCTTGCAAACCCTCATTTGTTGGAACGAAAATGGCAACAAATTTGCAGGTCTAATTTCTCCCTAAACCACAAATTCATTTCTTATCAAATTTTGTTTTTTTTGGGGGGGGTATTGCCTTCCTAAGGTATGAATCTTCTACTGGACAATGGGCATGGAAAACCATTAACGATGGAGAACTTAAGGAGAAGAGGAATTCAAGGACCATCCAAGTGTTAGTTATGTTGTGCCACAAAAGAAACAAACAAGCATCTCTTCTTGGAATGTGACTATGTAATTCAGGTATGGAAATCAGCATTTGAAAAGCTTGGTAGACCCATCCCCATGCAGCAAAATTGGAGAGAGATGTTTCTGACATGGCACAAACAATACCGGAGTACATTTCATAAAAAGCAGCTATTAAAATGAGTTTGGGGGAGGTTCACTATATTTTTGTTCTAGAAATTATCGTTGGCAAGGAACAAATCCATCTTTGAGCAAGATTTTCTCCTCCAGGAACAGTGGCTAGTCCAGCACTAGGAATCCTATTTGAAACAATTCACACAAATGGCACAAGACAATTCAATATAGGGTTGTTGGTGTTGATGTTTGCAATTTCCTGAGACATTCTCAAGATCATATTCCTCTGTGACTGAGTTAAGTTGATCTATGATGACACTTATCCGAGAAGGGAGGGCTAAGCGGGGCACTTATCCGAGAAGGGATAAGTGCATTTGGGCTTATAGCCCAACGTCCCATGTGGAGAGCACATGAGGACATGTCAAGGGAATTGACCCTTGACGTCACACACTATGGGGAGTTGACCCTAAGTGTTCCTAGAGAGAGTAGCCTCTAGAAGTCCACATGGGAGTGCCATGTGTGACAAACCTTTTGCTACTATGGTGGTTGTGTACCACTGGCAGAGACTGTGTGTCTCTGGACAATGGTTGTGTACTACTATGGAAAAATACCTCCCTAGCTAAGAGGGAGTGTTGATGTTTCAACATTTGGCAAAACTTCTCCTAGATTGGGCTGCAGACCAAGGGAGATAGGATACATTTTGATAAATTACTGACTTGATTACTCTTGATGTTTCCTCTTGATTACTGACTTCTTTCTACTTTGACTCCTTCTAGGTCTCTTCAAGTTTGATTCGGATTGTGGCCCATCTGGAAGTTGTTACTTATATAATAGCTTCCACGGGAATTGTCACCAAAGATTGTCAACGTAATTTATCTTTTTCATGTGTACTACTTGACTTGTAGTCATCGTAATAGCAATCCTAATCTTGTTATTCTTCCATAGGTATTGTTTCACTGACCATCTTATCTTCTCAGAAATAGATATGCATGATATGTACAGGAACTATGTAAACATGGTATGTACAAGAACTATGTTATAGAAGAATATTGTTACCTTGACTAGAAGAAGAAGTTTGTTTTACCCTGCTTGGCTTTCTTTGAAGGTTTCTTTTCTTCGACAACTATTGCTTCGTGTGTTTCCTTCCTTTTCTTTAACTCAGGATAGTGGTTCCTGTAGTGACCATATTTTCGACAGTTGAAGCACTGTATTTTTGACATATCCTTTTCTTGATTTGGTTTCTTCCTTAAGCCAAACTTTCTCTTATTCCTGAAATTCTTGAACTTTGTTATGAAGGCTTGATCATCATATTTCTTTTGGGATTTCTTTTTTGCGCTAATCCTTGATTCTTCTTGTGCACAACAAGTCCAAAGTTCTTCAAATGTGGGATACTTTTTTCTTATGTTCATGCTTGCGACAAATGCATCCCATGTCTTGGGAAGGCCATTGAATACTATATTTGCTAGTTCCTTTTCTGAAATGATTTCTTCAAAAGCTTATAGTTGATCTCTTAACTGAGAGATTCTTACAAAGTATGAAGTTATGTTGTCATCATCATTCATTTTCATGTCACGGAGCTCATTCTTCAGACTCATCACTTGTCCAATGTTTCTGACTAAGAATAGGCTAGTTAGGGTATCATACATCTTCTTAGATGAGTCAAGATGAGAGATGTAGGGTATCAAGTGGTCTTTTACAGAGTCCACTATGATGCTCGTAGCATTGATGTCATTGTCCTTGAACTTCTCCATAACTGCAACATTCTAAAGCTCCTTCTCTTTTCCTGCTTCAAACTGTGGTTCCATGATCTTGCCTTTCACGATATCCAACACTTTATTCTTCGCAAGGATAAGGTCAATCCTTGTCTTCCATGCTTTGAAGTTAGAAGCCCCTTCTAACTTGTTTTCTGACTTCATAGGGTAAGTCATGACTACTTTGACTTGGTCAACCTTTGACTTTCACTTGGTCAACCTTTGACTTTGACCAAAAACTCAAACTTGACGCCTTGGCTTGCTGAGAGTACCAGGAGGTGCGCTAGGCTAGGGCGCACTAGGCTATCCAGGATATAGGTCAATCTCTTCACTTAAGGTGCCTTAACAAGAGAGTTAGGGTTTCGTTGTTGCAGCAAAACTTTGACTGCAACTACAACTGTAACTGAGCAAATCCTCCCAATCTATCTTCCAGCGATTAGATTGTCCGAAGATAGTGTGGGCCCATAACCTGTTAGAAAAATAGGTGTGCTCGTTTCACCATAAACAGTATAGCAATATTGTCACCCAACCATAGGAACAAAGGCCACCCCCGAGCACCTTAACCTCAACAGACAAAATAATTCCGGAAGCAATCCAATAGCGCACCTTTCTCCAAGGCTAGAGCACCAAGCAAGAATAACCAATGACCAAGTAGAAAGTCCAAACCATAACCAAGAGAAAGTCCAAACCAAAACCAAAGTGTCAGTTGCAGCAACTACAGCTGCAATCTCTCTCCAAACTTGCACACCACTGGTCTTATGCAGTTGTGAGTGTGAGAGTGACAAATGAGCTTTAGCGCCCTCCATTTACACTGCTCTATCTCACTTGACTGGGCCGACTTCTCTTTCTAGAGGCTAATAACTCAATATTAAATATTCTCTTGAGTTGACTTGTCTTCTAGGGTTATTATCAACGTTTTAGGGTTTCTCTTGCTTCCCGAAATATTCTAGTCTTGTCAAAGGTTACACGTCGAGGTTAATACCTCCCGCAGCTACCATAATATCAATAGTTATAAATATTTATATGCCTTATATCCCTCGAGAAAAATTAGCATGTTGGAATTCCCTGCTATATCTTCAAGAAAGGAATAAAAATCTCAAGTACATTGTAGCAAGAGACTTTGATACAACTCTGAATTTAAATGAAAAGAAAGGGGGCAACTTGGTCTGAGGCCCCTTCCCAAAGCATATGTACTATGGACGACTTCATGTCCACCTTTGATCTCGTTGACATTAAACCACTCAACGAAAGATACACCTGGTCTAATAAACGGTTGGGACCAGGCCATATTGCAACTAGATTGGATCGCTTTCTAATTACTGGCTCCCTCTTGGAAAATCTTTTCATCCCTTCCTCCCTTATTCTTCCTTCGGCTAGCTCTGACCACCGCCCCATCTCTCTTATTTTTGCAAACCCATAAAATCTAGGTCATGTCCCCTTCAAATTTAATCCCGTCTAATTTCAAGATCCTTCCCTTCTAGATCTTGTCTCAATGACATGGAACCAATGGATTCCGGGCTCCCTTGTCATTATTTGGGAACAAAAGCTTAAACTAATCAAGCGGACCCTTAAGGTTTGGGCTAAATCCCGGGCCAAGCGACCGGATCTATAAGTCAAAGAAATATCAGGAAAAATGGAAGAGTTGAGGGATAAGTTAGAAAAAGAACGGATCATGTAAGAGTTGCTAGCAAAGGAGCAGAAGACTTTTCACAATTTCCAAAAAGCCCTAAGGTTAGAAGAGGAGCTCTTGCGCCTCAAATCTCACAGTTTTTGGTTGCAAGCAGGATATAGAAACAGGTAATTCTTCCATAGTCAAGCAAAAGATAGGATTTGGAGGAATAAAGTTAAAGAAATCACCAATGTGGATGGGGAAATTGTTTCATATTTTGAACGGATCAAAGTGGCAACTTACAAGTACTTTGAGAGGCTCTATAAAGAAGACAACAATATTGATTTAGACTTGGTTGAAAATATGTTGGCCAACATTCCCACCTTAATTAGTTCAGAGGACAATGAAAAATTGAACAGTTTAGTCATGGAGGAAGAAGTGTGGGGGGTAATCCATCAAATGAATCCAGACAAGGCCTCTAACCCGAATGGCTTCTCTACTCATTTTTATAAAAAAAAATGTTGGCACATAATCAAGAAGGATCTTCTCATAATGATTCAATATGTTAAAAGATTAGTAAAAATTGGGAGCAACACAAATTTCGCCTTTTTGGACCTGATTCCCAAAGAGGTAAACCCTTCATCCTTTGCAAGATACTGACCTATATCGTTGTGCAATATGTCATATAAAATCATTTAGAAAATAATTGACAATCGCCTCAAGCCATATCTCCCCAATCTTATTTCTCCCAATCAACGTGGTTTTGTGGAAAAAAGATAGATGGTGGACAATATCTTGCTAGTCCAAGAGGCTATTCATTCAAGTTGGACCCGCAGGGAGAAAGGAATGGTCATCAAAATAGTCATCTGGAAATCCTAGTCTGCCTCAAGTCCTTGCCGTCTTCTGCCATGTTGGACAAGATAAAAGCAAAGGTTCTTTAGTGGGGACTCAATGGCTCAACCCAGTTAGCAGAGTGGTCCTCATAAAATCAGTCTTATTAGCTCTTCCAATATTTCAATCATCCCCTCTTCTAGCACACACTAATGTTAAATTATCTATTCCTCAAGAACTTAGGCATTTTCTATGGGAAGGAGGAAGATCAAATACCAAAAGATTTCATTTAGTTAACTGGAATATCATCAGGGCTCCAAAAGCTAATGGTGGTTTGGGAATCAAGGATCCAGTCCTCTCGAATATAGTCGTAGGCTCCAAACTCCTCTGAAAGCTAATTTCGAGCAAAATGAGTGGTGGAAAAGGGTTATTCATCATCAGTATCTGTTAGATTATGTAGCTCGAGTAGGTTCTTCCACACTAGGGGTGTCCAGTAGTGTGGAAGAGGCCCAACTTATGTCTAGACAACACTTTAGTTGGTGGGGAGCACTTAAGTCAACTTGAGATTAAATCACAGCCATTGGATGTGACTTAAGTTGCCTTAATGAGTGATTAAGTCCCCACGCTTAGATCAAGATCTTGATCAAAAGATCCAAGGGACAAGATTTCATGAGAACAAGGCTAGAGTTATAAATAACCTAGCAAGCCTCATTCTCTACACACCACAAGAGAAGGAAGTCGACTGTGAGAGAGGAGGCGCTTCCAAGGGAGGTCAAGGGCTAGGTTAAGGATACCTAGCAGAGAGGTCGAGTTAGGGCCAGCATCGAATCCAGTAAGGAGAGGCCGAGAAGGGCTGAGGCATAGACCAAGAAGGGTCTAATTGAGAAGGACAAGGAGATATTCGGGATCAGCAACAAGCACAATAAAGGAGAGGCAAGTAGGGTTGTAATATAGACCAAGACGGGTCTATCTAAACAAAGAGGAGGCTGCGTAGAGGTAGAAAGGCTGAGCCAGGGCCATTGTTAAGCAGAAGCAGCAAACAAACAAGTTCGAAAGAGGAATCCGTACGAGTTGTACGGATATCATACGAACTGTACCTTCACCCAGGCGAGAAAGGGACCCTTACCCAGGTCCGAGAATAGCTTATACACTGTGTTTTTAAGTATTTTGAAGGAGACAAGCAAGAATCGGACAACATTGTAGCCACAGTTTTGTTGTATGATCATCCTAAGTGTTACCAGTGAGCATACAAATCCGTACACGTGGTATGGTCCATGCAAACCCAAGCTGGGCGAAATCTTTGTATGCATAGAGCTATTATAAATAAAAATTACTCTGTTTTGATGTCATTTACTAATTCTATATTTTAATGGTGTCACTGTCATATGTATAAAGGAAACATTGAATGTAGCTTTGATCTGAAAAATAATTAAATTTCTCAGTTATATTTCTTCATGGTATCAGAGCCTTAATTTTGACAACCCCAAAAGAAGTGTCAAAGACCTGTGTTGCAGAGATAAGGAATGAAGAAGATCTAGAGGGAGGTCGTACCCTCTAAGCTCAAGGAGGAAGGAAAAGGACTGTGGAGGGTCGATATATTCAGAGAGAGAGGAAACAAGTCAGAGTCTTAGAAGTTGAAACTAAGTAACAAGATGGCTACAAAACTCAAATATGAGGACAGACTTGATGGTGCCTCTAACTACATACAATGGAAGTACAAAACAAAGAATGCTCTTCAAGAGAGCAAAGTATGGGGGATTGTGGAGAAGAAAGCCACAGTTCCCACGGATGCTAAAGACAAAGACTTACATCAAACTCTAGAAATTAGAGATAAGAGGATCCTTCTAGATGGAGTGAAGGATCATCTAGTACCAAACATTGGTGAAAAACAAACAACTCATGAAATGTGGACACATCTGAAAGGGTTGTTTGAGGCCAATCATGAGAGCATAATCTGTTAAGTTTTGAGCTATTATTAGGTTTCTTTTCAATTTACTAGATAACAACAGCATAGCTAGGATCACTGAGAGAAACATAATCACAAGATACACAGCATTTATCCTGGGAAACCCTCATGGGGGAGAAAAACCAGCAAAAACTTCCTTAATATAGATAGTCAATACAATGCAAAGACAATAAACCAAAACACTAGAGAATATCTAACACTGAGCAATGCGCCTCTCTCCTCCTCCTTCTCCCAACTGCAGCTACCAAACTTGCGCACTTGATGAGCGAATGAGTGAGTGATGTAATGAGGCGTTGGCTTCCTTTATTTATACTAACTGGCAGGCGCTAGAAAGGTGTCTCTTCACTGGGCAGGGCCGACTTGTCTTCTTAGTGGTTAAAACCACTTTAAATGAGGCCTGGGGGGCGACTTCTTAATTTGCATAATACAATTAGGGTTTGACCAATCCGCAAAAGGGGATTTGGTCAATTATAATGCCCGACATGATCAATCCACAAAAGAGTATTGATCTATTGAATAATGACACAATAATAAATAGAATACTCTTTGCAG
>JASDQU010105736.1:250128-263976 GCA_032191745.1 Picea mariana | reverse complement strand
TACGGGCAATTGAACTTACACATACAAGTCAACTAGAGGAGATTGAGTCACAGCTATTGGAGACTCCATTGGTTGAGCAGATTGCAGAGGCTGACAGGTTGGTGGAGCACTTACTTCCAGGATCGGCTTGCATTGATGTGGATGCACTCTTTAGTATTCAGGATGACCATAGCATGTGTCTAGACACAACTATATGGGATCCAGGTGCAGAGGATAGTAGCAAGTTGAGTGCACAGGAGGATATGACTGCTCATACAGGGTACAGTGTGATTCAGGGGGAGATAACATCTAGTGATGGGGTGCAGTGGCATACAAGAGTACCCAAAAGCACAGTAGAAAGTGGACAATTCAGCACGTCATCTTATGCAGATGGTGTTTTTGCGGATTCCAGAGTTGACACTAGCAAGATTGACACTAGCAGTGAGGGGTCTGAGATGGCACCTCAAAATGACCATGATTAGGAGTCACACCACTTAGCAGCATAGTTGAGAGTTAGTGAGGCTATGATCAGGGAAGCCACTAGATGTATTGATGACATGCATGCAGTGATGGCAGATTATTGTTGGAGAGCATCAGTGGCACAGGGTAGATCAGATGGAGGATTTTCCATGGATGATTTTCACACTCTCAGGAAGAGAGTGTCTATGATGAGGACTGACTACCAACAGTTTTTGATAGATAGGGACTACCTACTAGGGATGGTGAGTTGTATCACAGGGCCTGGAGGGGGTAGGAGTTGGAGGTAGACCGACTCACTCAGGAGTTGGAGAACACTTGAGCATTCTTTAGAGGCACACAGAAAACCATACAAGAATCGAAGTCTAAATCAGAGGAGCTTCTTGGGGAGATCCATCAGATATCCACTTCATCTATCCTGGTGGACACTCTGATATATCCTTTGGTCACATGGTTAGAGGATGTTGGTGGTCTAGTAGAGGAGCACCATTTGATGGAGGACACTCCCATTTGTGCTCCGAGAGAGGTTGACCTCCATGTAGAGGTTGATCCAATAGTATGCCCAAGATCTATGATGCAGCATGAGTCTATGTGAGATGACGTGAGTATTTCGGAGCATACAGTGATGAGTGATAGCTCAAAAAGACATGCCTAGATGTATGATGAGATTCAAAGGGTATAATGCCTTGCAAGGAGGAGACACACCTAGGGGAGCATGTAGATGTCACTCCTTTGCAGCAACACCTAGTTATGAGAGATCATCTTCACCATATCAGTAGTTGCATGGGAGATGAGAGATGGAGGTTGGTTGAGAAACAGTTGGAGGAGTTACTTTTGGTTGTACTGGATGGTTGGGATTCGATGATGACCACAGGAGAGTACTTATCATGGATACCGATGGATGAGCTTCTGGTCGAGTCCTTGGGATTGACCAAAGCATGGGACACCTTCTAGTCCTACATTCAGCTGCAGATATGTCTGTCATCCTTCTTCAACACATTTATCATTGACAACAACATGAAGAGGATAGCACATGAGCACCTAGGGCTTCTGACAAAGATTAGTCTCACACAGGAGTAGTTTGAGGAGATTGGAAGTGATAAACTTCCATGTTTTCCATGGGACCCAGGAGTCTGTTTTGTTAGCACGATGTTCATGTTGACCCAGGTTGCACTAGAGAGACACACACTCCACCTTGGTTTGGTTTGGAGTGGGTCTGCAGGTACTTTTCCTATGGGGTGAGACCTTTCCTTCTGCTTGATCATCATGATAAGGCATGGAGATGTTTGGATAGGTACTTATTCTACAGAGGTGTCTTCACTGATACAGTTTCTGGACAACAGGTCCAATGGTCACAGGTATTTCAGTTGGAGGACCCAAGAGAGGAGGGTTTAGGATGTATGCAGGGGGAAACCAATCATGGTTAGAGTAGTTCAGTGTCAGCATGAGGATCTTCGACAGAGGTTAGCATGGGACCCAGGGATTGTAGGATTGAGCATTTCATTGACCGATAGGGGAGAGTGGACCATTGCAAGGGAAATCTATTATAACTTTCCATTGATCTTCAGTGTTGAGAGTAGGGCATTGCTTGCGGGTGCCTCACAGAGGTCTTGAATCACCTTGGTAGGGCATCAGCATGTGCAGTTGATGGAGGCTATGTGAATCTTGGTAGAGACTAGGAGGATGGACTCACTCTGGGATGAGGCCATGTGTCATGTACAGGAGACTCACGAAGTTGGTGTATTTCAGGATTATGCGTCCCAGGGGCTAGCAGTTCATGACTTGATATGGGATCCAGGGGGCAACATGTGTGATTGTTCATCTTTGGATGGTTTCTACTATGTAACCCACAGGTGGACATGGGATCCTGGCATTATACTTGAGGGGATTTGGTTATTGCTTGGGGACAAGCAATTTTTCTAGCAGGGAGGACTGTAATGTCCCCACTTTGGGACATCATCACAGTGCAGAGATTTATGATGACCAGAGTAGCTAGATGGATGTTATAGCGAGTACAGGGGTATTTGAGAGGCATTGTGGGGTCCATCTTGCATTGATAATCATATTCCATCATTATGAGCCATTCCACATAGGTTGGCTTTGGTTTCATTGCATTCTGACGGTTTCCATGATTTTGACTATTTTGAGCTATAAGTTAATTGAAATCATTGAAGAGGTCATTTTGGGCACATTAATTGGAGGAACCTCTCAGTGTAATATCTCATTGGAATCGGGAGGAGCAACACTATAGGATGGAATGGCTAGAAGTGACTTTCAGTGGCCAGGGAAGCCACAAGGAGAGATAATTAGATTTTCAGAGGTAAAAAGGTTAATTAATTAATTAAAGTGATTTAATTAATTAATTAAATATTAATAAAATGAAATTCACTTTGGAGGGACAAGGTGAGGCAAAAAGTATAAAAGGAAGGCAAGCGCCTCTACTGATGATTGATGTATGTATGATCTTATTTTGATATCTGGCTTCTAGCTAGTGAGCCCAACATTGGGGGTTTTGAGGGTTTTGACTTAACAAACCCTAGAGGATGATTCAATGGTCAAATATTCCACCTAGCTTGTCCCAAGCTTGGTCTCAGAGATGCAATACTCTCCCACACCATTCTAGATTGGTTCTACATCAGTGCAGGAGGGTTCCGCACAACCACAGGCACAGGAAGAGAAGGAGGGCGCACCATTGGGGGTTTCCAGCAAGGGGGGCGCACCATCCTTGGAGAGAGATTCGTTGTAGGAGATTGACAGGGTTTTTGGAGATTCTATCATCTGGGTTCTTCTTTTAGGATCTTCACCATCATTCCTAGTGCTTTCTGAGAGAGTTTTATGGTTCATATTATTTCCTAGAGCAATAGGACGAATTGAAGAGGAGGGTATTTTTTAGATTCAGATCTAGTCAATTTGGAGGGGTTACACTTCAGATCTAACCCTGAGACTTCACCTAGTGACTTGTAGTGTCCCTATCTATGTTCCTGGGGAGTTTCATAGCATTTGGAGGCCTCCTTCATCAAGGCTGAATTATTAGGGTTTCAGTCATCCAGTGGGGCACACCATTCAGTGGAGGATTTTAGATCTACAGGGTTTGAGAGGGATCTTGGGGATTCGAGCACCTGGGTTGTTCTTGCCATCACCCGATCTACTGTTTGACATCTTTCTTAAGGTGATTAGACATCTTTGGCACCGGGGCCGAATTGTTGAGGAGCTTCAGCTATCCAGCAAGACGTGGCATTGGTCTTCATCTCTTATCCAGCCTTTGGAGGCTTATTTTGTATTGTCGGGAGCATTTTGTAGCAGCTCTATTGTCTATCTTCTTGGCCATGTGTTGAGCATTCCAGATCGACATCTTCATTGTAGCAGGTTTCTCTATTTCATGAATAAAACCAGTTTGAGATGTTTTGGCTTGTCTATCATATTGCATATGGTTGAGGTATGTTACATGGTTGTCTCTTCTTGTTATTTGCTGCAAACATTCATATAAACACATCAGTAAAACCTAAGGCCGAAATCAAGAGGCCATTCAACAAGTAAACACATCTAAACAATAGATCAACAAAGTGTTTGACGAAATACCTCACTCAGAAAAAGTTTTAAGAAGACACCAAAACCGTGATGATCCTTGCATAATGGCTTGGGATCATTACATTTTTTTAAATGGGTCTTCTTTAAAAATTGTTCAGTGCATCCTATAGAAATAAATGCATTGGTGTGTAACACTTACATGCACATCGAGGTAGGTTAAATATTTTTAAAACAATGTTTTGCCCCTAAAAAATCATGTTAGTGGCCCATATATGCTTTAAGAAAACTAGTGCACTTTAATATAACATGCACCAGTGCACAACTCTACCATAAAATTTGGTGTACGTAAAAATATTTTATAAAAAATATTCATCATTTTTCAATTTTTTTTTTGCATTGCTCCCCATTCTATTGTATGCATCAATGCATACCCATACCACACACATGGAAATTTTAGAAAGCATCGATAGTTTAAATATTTAAAAAGGTCAGTTTAAAAAAACATCAGTACATCCTTTAGACATAAATACAATGGTGCATAACTCTTACACAAAACACTTATATAGGTTAAATTATTTTAAAAAATATTGTCATTTAAAAAAAAATCATGATGGTGTGCTATATAATTATGAGGATTTTTATGACTAACATTTAATTGATAGCCTCCTAGGCCAATGACTAATGTGCATATGTGAATGTGGGGGGAAAGTTTCCTAAGAGGAGATAGCTAGAGTACCTATGTAGGTTGGTGGGTGCAAATGCTTTGGTTCTTTTAAGTACTAAGGATGATCTTATCCATGATGTCATATAATATATTTATGTAGGGATGAATTGGTGAAGATGTGGAAACATCCAATTTATTGCGGTTGAACAAGTAGAAACAAGAGGTAATATTATCATTATATTTTTATTATTTCATTTGCATATTTTTTTGTTTTATTTAATGCACATGTAATTGATTAAAAGATTTCATTTGAATTTTCTAATTATTATTGTTTACTATTTCTCAAACATTGGCTCATACTCCAGTGAGGGGCCTCCTCCCTATCTTGATGTAGAGATGGAGGATGGTGATGATCCTTCTTAGGTGCATATATATGGCATGCCACAAAAATTGGATCATAGATTTTGTCATTAGATAGTGGATTATTTTTGTGATTCGATGGATAGCTATGGAGTGGTGACAACAAAAGCTAGAGTCATCACACAAGATCCTGAGTTGGTAGATATGTATGTGATCATTTCCCATGATATGACATTATTAACGTGTCGTATAGTTGGTATCACCATCCTAGTCATTAAGACTGAGCAACAAGGTGGGAGAAATTCTCATGTTTCTTCTTCATTTGATTCATTTTTAGACGAGAAGAATTCTAAGGACACTAATCCTCCTCCACCTACACCACCCATTGTAATACTACCATTCCACCTACTCCTACACCCATGCCACTTGCTACCCTATCTATTAATCTAGCTACATTGATAGCTACACTAGTTATAGGTTCTATGATTTTATGGAGTCAAATAGATCCCACTAGAGAGATTCATCATATTATAGGTTTATTATTATTTGGCAGAGGTATTGATACCTCTGTATCTAGTGGTGGAGGTATTGATGCTTGAAGCTCTGGGGGTCAAACTATCTAGTAGTAGTTAATGTGTATATTAATTATTAAGATGTACACTTGACATGTATATTTGACATATATATTGATTTTGATATTATCGTTCATGTATATTTTTTCTTTTCATATCATGTTGATGTTGATGTTGATTGTTTTATAAAATGTGTTATATGTATGTTGATGATTAACATTATTATATATTTCTCCATGTTTAAATTAAATTTAAGATATATCGGTCATTTAAATTTGAGGGGTCATATAATGTTTAACTCTAATTATATAAAAACATCTAATTTGGATTGTGATTGCAAAAACTTATAATCATTTAATGCCATATAATGTTTGACTATTTTTAAATGTAAATTATTTGTTGTTAAAGAAGACACAACATGTTGATTAAACATGTTTACAAACTTGACTTAATTATTCAATCAATGAATGCATGATTTGATCAAGTTTTTAAATAATTTTTTATTGAATCTTATTTTTAAATTTATTGTTAATTTTTTTTACTAAACTTATTTAATATTAACAAAATTATAATTTCTATAATTAAATCTATTAAAATAACTTTTCATATTATTTTATATAATCATAACATCTTGCATATTAAATCATGAAAACAATTCTAAATCATATTTGATTAATTTTTTAAACCAATCTTCAATTAAATCATTAAAATAATTCTAAATTTTTATATTACATATAAAAATAAATAGAAAATACCTTCAACTAAAGTGACCTTAATAACAATTATTCTTAATATTAAGCTTAAAAAAGACACAACATGCATATCTTAAAATTAAAAATGATTCATAGTTCATTTAAGAGTTGAAAGTTCCAAAACAATTTAATTTTTTTCAAGGAAATGGTTGTAAGTGGTTGTTAACTTTTAATGTCTAACATTATAAAAGGAAAAAAGTATTTTGGTATTGTATTAAATTTTTGGAATTATTGAAACTCGGTGATAACTAGTAATGCCTAAATATAATCATTAAATTTTATTATCTACCATGATTTAGGATGATTGTTTCTCTAAATAAATGTCATTACATAACTACAAAAAATAACACATACATAATTGGCCGATTACAGAGATCCATAAAAAAGTGACACATCCAAAACATAAATTTTGAAATAAAACATGTACACATCACCCACATAAATTTTGAAATAAAACATGTACACATCACCCACATAAATTTTGAAATAAAACATGTACACATCACCCACATAAATTTTGAAATAAAACATGTACACATCACCCTTCATTTCCATTACCTTGATTATCTTCCTTGCTTCAATCTTGATAACATTATTTTTTCCAAGAAAACATTTTGATCTCAAATCGTGTCTTAATATGAACCACCAATCCCTATACAACACATCTAGGTAAACAAGCAATTGGTTGTAGTGTTTTGGGAAAACATAAGGCTCCTTATTTTCATCCCACATATTTTTAGATTTAATAGATATCAACCCACTATCATGATCTTACTTTACAATACTTTGGTAAAAGGTATATCACCACTTACACCTAAAAATTCCACATTGTAAATATGAGAAGTCCACTTACATGAACTCTTGTATATTTCCTCTGTAACCCAACTTCCCCTCTATTAGGTTCTAATCACAGTGGATAGCAAGACTAGATTGGTCAAACTTGAAATCCACTCCATTCTCAAGTGTGATACATCCATCATCAACATCCTTAGTGTGAAAATGATGTCCATATGCTAACATAGATGGGAACAAATGAACTTATAAAAATGTGAACAAAAAATGGTGACGTACATCTAATAACCCAAACATTGATAAAAGTGTAATACATGTTACAGTTCAAAAGTGTATTATAAAATGAAAAATTGATATATAGTTTAGATTACTATACATATATCGTACCCAATCCCCATGTTTAGTGCATCCTCTTTACCACAGGGGTAATGATTGGTGCATCTCGTGTTTACTCCATCATATGTTTGGTGCATACTATGTTTAGTGCATAGATCACTGACATATTTATTTTAAATGATTGTGGTAATGAATACTTCTACCATTCAAGAGTTTGACTTATTTATTGTCATTGTCCCATTTCCTTCTCTTCTCTTACAACACAACCCATGTTTGTTGTGCATCCATGTTTTATAGAAAAAATATATTCATCACATCAATTTTTGAATTCATAGATGTATTCATGAAATGAAAACAAATAACATTGTATCAATATATATTATCAAGTTCAGTGTAAATAGTTACTCTATAGAAAATTGACAAAAGATAAGTGGATTACTCTTTATCATGTTCCTTTTTCTATTGGTTTGGAATAAATCCCCTTTCCTTTGTCCTCATCCCAAGCCACTCCACCTAGTGTGTCAATGATTTTATTTATGTACTCATTAGCATAATATAATTATTCACATACTATGTACCTCTCTACTAGAGGCCCCTCGAGTTTTTCCCTTTGTTGAGAAAAACCCTTCAGTTTTTGTTTACCTCTCCAAGAAGAACATCCAACAACATGAGAGAACCACATCTTAGTCAAACTCATCAACTAGATGAATTAAAATATGTACTTGAAATTCCATGAAACCCATGAATAGTTCCTTCTCAAACATACAATTACTCTCAATTATCTCTTGACACCACTATGGAATGTCATTCATGTGAATCTCCTATGATGTAATACAATTTACAAATGCAAATAATTTAGATATGGCATGTCACAAGTCTTGGAGAAGTTAGGATTCACAGAATCACACATAATAAAAGAATAATGAAGCTACAAAATAAACATATAGAAAATTAATTGGCATAAATTACAAGTGTATAGCATATAAAATACATTGCAAAAATTGAAGCATGTAATTGGCATACATACACTTAGAAGGTTTAGATGAAAATATGATTTCAACCTGAATGAATTTCCTTATATGGTGAAGTAGCATTGTATAGTTGACCCATAAAAAGAAGGCTCAATCACACCCAATATGACATCCTTTTCCACAAACATATCAACTTTCTTCAAAATCCTTACATTTTTTAAAAGACCAAGAGGGACCAACCTCTCCTATACTTTATTTTCTTGGAAAAATATTATTTTTCATATTCGAAGAAACAAGATCTCTCATAAAACCCAATGTGTTAGTTTTTTCAATGATATATGCCTCCATAAAGGAGATGAAGCATTTTTTCATATATGCATGGGATATAGTAAGTGAGAAATATTAAGATTATCCCAATATGGAAGCTCATATAATATATATTTCCTTTTCATCCAAGTGGAAACTATCTCAACATAGCTATCGAAGAATTAAATATTATCAAACAAACATTTGCCATTTGATTCAAACAATTATGTAATTTCCTTCTACTTCTCAATTTTATATGCCCTAATCTAATCTATTGGTGTCATTAGTTTAGGTCTTTAGGTTCTCTCTATTTTACCATGGAAAGTATATGCTACTCTTTTATAAGGGTGGCCTTTTGTGAGGAATAATCAATTAGTCGCACATCATATTTTGTAGGTGGTTGGACCACCTACCCTTTATAGCAGGCCACAACATTTACATCCATGATACCCATTTGTTACAATACCTACAATGTTATTGTATGTAGAACACTTTAGTTCCAAAGATGATAGTTGCACCAAATTTAGTATGCCAATAATGTTACAGATATAAGAAAATCAATCAACATGATTGACAGAGAAAAATCCTAGTCCTGGATAATTGTGCATGGTGTATTCACATATGACATACAACATAAAATACTTCTCCATCAGAATGGGTCTTGATACATAATATAAATGTATCCCTTCCCATAATTGCTTCAATTCATTGATCAATGATTGGAGGTAGAAATCCATTCTACCTTCAAGAGACAACATAACTCTTCGATAACTTTTGTGTGAGGCATGCTACCCGTACAACATAGTTACTTCTTTGCAATGGAATATCCTTTGAATCCTTGTGATTATAGACATGTGCCTCAATATCTTATGAGGAGGACCATGTGCCTTTACCCCCTTCTTATTTTAGAATTTTTTGTACATGTGACGCTCACATTCCAGACATATCTTTTTTCCCATGTATTCACCTTTGTAAAATCGATTCATTCAAACAATCATGAAATAATATGTACTCAACACCTAACTTTTTTCTGTGATTTCTTCACCCCTTCATCATTGTTGAGGAGGACATTACCTATTGGATGTAACTTATCATAGAATAACTAGAAAAAATGGGAAATATAAATATACACTATTATTACACATGCCTAAAATCCATTTTCATTACTAATTGTGTGACAATATTCATTAAATTGTGATTAAAATATAGGGGAATTAATGATTACCTACCTTAGTAGTGCTGAGAAACATGGATATGGCATGCCATACATTACTTTTAAGTTGTATAGTAACATTGTTGTCCCTAGTTGGGTATACCTTTATAGACAGAGGTGGTGGGAACATATTTCAAGATTTTGAAGAAGGTATTAATGATATGATAAATCATCCATACCAACCTCTATATCACTGTCTTTATCCCTAATATGTCAATAGCTAGTGGTAATGTAGATCTTTCAAATTGGTTCCTTAGAACATAGTGGGAATTTAATAGGCGGTTGATTCAATCATGCTTGGTATGCTTCCTCTCTGAAATGTGCTCATTTAAGTAGCATTCTCTCAAGTTGACATTGTAGCAGGGTGAAACATTATATGTTATACATGTCTATTATCATTAGTATCCCAATTACAAAAATATTGAACATTAAATCGATGATATTAATAAACACAATACATTTAGTATTTCAATAATTAGACTAAGAATTTATTAGAAGCATGGGAATTTTCTTCTAATACACATCCAACCACCACTTTATCAAACACATGTCGAATTAAGAAATAAATTTACATCAATTCCATTGGAAATCCAAAAATAAATTTACCCAATAATCTTCTTATTACACAATAAGAGGACATCTAAAGGTAGTCACATTGCAAGCCACCTTCAATGAATGTTTGGTGCTCTATGAAAGTTATTAGTTTGAACATTAAATCAATGATATTAATAAGCACAATGCATTTAGTATTTCTATAAATAGACTTAGTAAACATTTATTAGAAGCATGGAATTTTTTTCCTATACACATGCAACCACCACTTTATAAAACAAACGCCAAATTAACAAATCACATTAATTCCATTGAAAATCAAAAAATACAAATACTCAATGATCTTTTTATTATGCAACAAGGAGACATCTAAAGGTAGTCCCATTGAAAGCCACCTTCAATGAATGGTTGTTTGACGTAGTTTGGTCATCCTGGGGATGACACAATGAAGGTGGTTATGAGGATGTGATAGATTTGTTACAACAATGATTGGTTGTTTCAAGATGTGAATGAGACATAATGTTGGGAGTAACAACAATGGGGAAGATCGATTGAATTCTATGAAGTTGCAACATTTGGGATACTGGGAGTAACAACAATGGTGCAAATCGATGGAATTCTATAGAGTTGCAAAATTTGGAATGTTGGGAGTAACAACAATGGTGTAGATCAATTGAATTCTACAAAGTTGCAACATTGGGGCAAATGGGAGTGTTGCTATAGAATGGACGAGTGTGTGGACGACTACAAGGACAATTGTTACAGAAGAAGTTTCATATGTTATGGCTCAGGTGGAGCACATTTGTTGGAATGAAGATGGAAAGGATGTGTGGGTGATGAAGAGTCACTACAAAAAGGACAAACAAGAAGCTGGAAGATGAAGGGTTGAAGAATGCTGGGGGAAAATGAAGTGAACAGTTTCTAGAAATAATAAAACACAACATCATAGATATTAAAGAGAGATCTTGTAGAACTGAGAGGAGGAGATATCATGCGATAAGAGAGAGATAAGTGGTTGAGTTTTCCATGGCCTTTTTCCTGGAAACCCAACGGAAATTGTAAGATCATATACGATCTTAGCATCGATGTATGGTAATTGCATGAATGAATAAAATAATTATTCTTTTACATATTTAATCTCTCTAGGCATGTGTGTGAATGAAATCATGTATGATGTATTTGTTGTAATCTTGACATAATTATGTACGAGTTAATGTCTTGCTTGAATGAGTAATCTTGTAGAGAATAATGTTGTATAATATGGCCATGCAGGTGGCACGAGTCTATGGAAGGTCATGTTGGAAATTGTCATCTTACATAGGGAGGATGAGCGCCTTAGCTCTACGAGCATTGAGTTTTCTATATGAGTAGAGAAGATGTGAACATAAGTTGTTGTTCCAAGTGTGGTTTATGTGTTGCAGAAAGAGAATTTCCACACTAGAGGAGTGTTGTAAAGGGACACATGTTTCAACAGAGATGTGTTGTAGAGACGAGATCTATGTTGCAGCAGTATGTGAGTTACAACAAGAGATTGTCATAGCAAGAGGTGAGTTGCAACGAGTTGCAGCAGAAGGCTAGTCACAGAAGGAGGCAAGTTGCAGCAAGAGGTGATTTGTAGCAGAAGGAAAGTTGCAACAAGAGGCAAGTTGTAGCAAGAGGTGAGTTGCAGCAGAAGGAAAGTCACTTCAGGAAAGCAATTTGCATCAGAAGGTGAGTTGCAACGAGTTGCAACACAAGGCAATTCACATCAGAAGATGAGTTGCAACAAGTTGATATCCGAAAAACTGGTGATTTAGTAACATATGTTGTGGTGCTACAAGGAACCAAACAAGGATACATGGGAGTAGAGGTACAACCCTAGGGGTTTTGACATGAGCAGGTGAAAAGAAGGAAAATGTAGCAATGATGAAGAAGCTTTATGGAAGTCATGATTCCTATTATGAAAACATGAAGAAAATATTTCACTATGAACATACTCTAATGGAAAGGGGTGGTGACCCACTGCATCATTGGTGGTCTATCAAAGTTATAGTTTAATAACAACTCATTGCCTAGATACAAACTATGTATTGCATGCAAAAAAAAAATGGATTCCTTCCTCTTCATAAAGAACTCTTTGTCATTAGAGATTTCTTCCAAATAACAATTTGAACTATACAATGAGCACCTACAACTATTTATAAACCCTACAATGTTCCCATGAATAAATGGACAACCATTTATATATAACAAGTTCTTCCTATTAATTTTTCTGGAAGCATAACCATTTATGCACAAATTATACATGGAAATTATATTTTTTTTTAACAATATGAGAATAATTAGATCCATTATAAAGAGGTCCAGAAAATGGAATAAGTGTTATTGACCATTTGAGAGGAACAAAGATATGTGAAATGATAAAAAACCCAATATTTTCATCATCTAGTGTAGACTTGCTTATCATGTAATTATTACCATAAAAAAAGAATTCAGATCCAAAATTAAGACTAGGAAGGGAAGATGGACAAGTTCCATAAGAGGTATGATTGTAACATATTTTGTATTTACTTTGTATGTAATGTCCCCACTTTGGGACATCATCACAGTGCAGAGGGTTATGATGACCAGAGTAGCCAGATGGATGTTATAGTGAGTACAAGGGTTATTGAAAGGCATTGTAGGGTCTAGCTTGCATTGATCATCATATTCCATCATTATGATCCATTCCACATAGGTTGGCTTTGGTTTCATTGTATTCCGATGATTTCCATAATTTTGACTATTTGGGGCTATAAGTTAATTAAATTCACTGAAGAGGTCATTTTGGGCACATTATTTGGAGGAACCTCTCAGTGTAATAGCTCATTGAAATTAGGAGGAGAAACACTACACGATGGGATAGTGAGAAGTGACTTTCAGTGTCCAGGGAAGCCAAAAGGAGAGATAAGATGTTTTTCAAAGGTAAAAAGGTTAATTAATTAATTAAAGTGATTTAATTAATCAATTAAATATTAATAAAATGAAAGTCAATTTGGAGGGACAAGGTGAGCCAAAAAGTATAAAGGAAAGGCAAGGGTCTCTACTTATTCATTCATGTATGATCATATTTTGATATCTGGCTTTTAGCTAGTGAGCCCTGTTAACTCCCAAAATAGCATCGTCATTTTGGTCAGGTTTTACGGTGAATAGCATGGCTATTGATAGATTCCTCAATTCATTGTTGAGTCTTCTAGCTGCAAAATTTTAGATTTTGGTTTGACTTAAAAATAATTTGGATTGTAAAGTCTTCCTTTTTGTCATTTTTTACTTTCCACGGCTAACTTGTTTTCAAAGGTTTATTGTGCGCTGTGGAAAGTGCCCACTT
>JASDQU010105736.1:216657-241860 GCA_032191745.1 Picea mariana | reverse complement strand
CTTCTCATTGTTTAGTGTGACCCTGCATTATTTATGTATTTGGTTATTTAAACCCTGCATTCCAATGTATTTGGTTGTCTAAGCAACATTCTTCATACCTTTTCTGTTATTTGGCATCTGATTTACAGTTTCTAAAAGCACTGGTTCATTAAGCTATTCTGATAAGTAATCTCTCTGTTGTGCTTTCTTGGTATCCCATTGATCCACCTACTGAAAAGTATTTATTTCTTAAGTTACCAGGCATACTTAGCTTACAACCCTAAGTAGTTTCCTGGAGTGATAACAAGCCCAACATTGGGGGTTTTGAGGGTTTTGACTTAACAAACCCTAGAGGATGATTCGGTGGTGAACGATTCCACCTAGATTGTCCCAAGATTGGTCTCAGAGATGAAATATGATCCCACACCATTCTAGTTCCATATCTACTCAGCTACAGGAGGATTCTACATCAGTTACATGTGCAGATAGAGAGAGGGTGCACCAGTTGAGGGTTTCCAACAAGAGGGGCACACCATCCATTGAGGGAGGATTCATTCTAGCTGAGGAGAAGATATTTTGGGAATTCTAGGTATTGGGTTTTTCTTGCAGGTACTATAGCACCATTATTGGATTTTTTGGAGGTATTCTTATGAAGGATTGATTGGCATTGAGAGACAGATGATTTGCTTAAGAGGACGATGCACCATTATTTGGAGGGTAGATAGATCTAAGGATCTAGCAGGTATTTTTCCCAGTTGAGCACTTGGGTTTTCATTTCCATGCCCCGATCTATCATTTTAGTGGATTGGTGGAGCTGTTGGAGGTATCTAGGAGAGAGGCCAAATTATTAAGGTTTCAGGCATCTAGGGGGGTGCACCATTCCTTGAGGAGCACCAGATCCATAGGGTTTGAGAGTGGCTTTGGAGACTTGAGCACCTGGGTTGTTCTTACTGTTTCCTGATCTATTCATTGGCATATTTATTGGGGTTATTGGACAATTTTGGCAGCAGGGCCGAATTGTTGAAGAGCTTCATCATTTCAGCAGGATGTGGTGCATCGTTCAGTTGGGACCTTTGGCACTTCATACGACCCAACTTGGCTTGTATTGATCTTCATTGGATATTTGGCCTTTGGAGGCCTATGGAATATTCTATTGGGGGATTTTGTAGCAGCTCTAGCTTCTATTGTCTATATTCTTATCCATTTGTTGAGCATTCCAGATCAACATCTTCATTGTAGCAGGTTCTTCTATTTTATGAATAAAAGCATATTTGAGATGTTTTGGCTTGTCTATCATATTGCATATGGTTGAGGTATGTTCCATGGTTATATCTTCTTGTTTATTTATGAAATAAACATATATAACACATCAGTAAACCCTAAGGATGAAATCAAGAGGCCATTCAACAAGTAAACACATGTAAACAAGTAGGTCAACGAAGTGTTTGACGAAATACCACAACCAGTAAAAAGTTTTAAAAGACACCAAACTGTAATGATCCTGGCTTTGAAGATTTGAGCACATGGGTTGTGCTTACAGTTGTCTGATCTATCAGTTGGCATATTTCTTGGGGTGATTGGACACTTTTTGCAGCAGGGATGAATTGTTGAGGAGCTTCAGCATTCTAGCAGGGCGTGGCACATCATTCAGTTGGGACCTTTGGTACTTCATATGACCCAGCTCGGATTGTATTGATCTTCATTGGATATTTGGCCTTTGGAGGCATGTGGCATCTTATATTGGGGCATTTTGTAGCAGCTCCAGCTTCTATTGTCTATCTTCTTAGCCATTTGTTGATCATTCCAGATCGACATCTTCATTGTAGCGGGTTCTTCCATTTTATGAATAAAAGCATATTTGAGATGTTTTGGCTTGTCTATCATATTGCATATGGTTGAGGTATGTTCCATGGTTATATATTCTTGTTTATTTCTGCAATACACATATATAACACATCAGTAAACCCTAAGGCCAAAATCAAGAGGCCATTCAACAAGTAAACACATGTAAACAAGTAGGTCAGCGAAGTGTTTGACGAAATACCACAACCAGTAAAAAGTTTTAAAAGACACCAAAACCATGATGATCCTGGCATAATGGCTTGGGATCATTATAGTGGTATCAGAGCTTAGATTCCTTCCATCCAGTGGGGATTAGCAGAGTTACAATTAAGATGGATATTGTTAATAGGTTTGAGGAGTGTGAGAGGGAATATGAAACCATCAATAATTTCAAAGGGATAATAGCATTCCAATGGTTCCTATCCTATAAAAATCCTAGTTGGAACAAAAATAAGATTGCACATTGGCTCAAGGAAAGGGAGGAAATAAGAGCAGCCTTTTGGGGTAAACCCACGCCCATTAGAAAACCCACACCCATTAGGAGCATGCATCTTTTCTACAGTTGCAAGGTGCCTTGGGAACTTGATCATAGGTGTAGGGGTAAGGGTAAGAAGCATATTATTGAGGTGCACTATGACAATGATGATGAGGCATGTGAGGATGGATCGATTGATTCTTATCTGGAGAAGTCTGATGATGAGAGTGACTCTTGCACAGGGACTAGTGATAGTGACTCTTGCACAAAGGATGATGATTTTAGCACGCTTGAGGAGGATAGTGACCCTTGTATAGTAGATAGACAGTCAGGTGGACTGGACTATAGCACTAGTACTTCAACAGGCATATCACATGGTGTTGATGACCTTACACCCTATCAGAGTGGTTGCACTAGTGAGGACTCACACGTGTTAGCGCCTAGAGATGACTAGCCTCCTATGGTGGTCGTGACACATCTGTCATCTTTTCAGACATCCATGATAGCCACGTCATAGGAGGATATCAGTGGCATGTCAGATATGATTGAGGAGCCTTGTGTGAGGGATGCACACCATATACATGTAGATCCATAGATCTACGAGGAGACACAGGACGTGCATGTAGTTGATCCTACACTTACAGATCAACATGAGGAGATTGAGTCACATCTTTTGGAGACTCCATTAGTTGAGAGGATTGTGGAGACTCATAGGTTTATGGACCACTTACTTCCAGGATCAACCTGCATGGATGAGGATGCACTCTTTAGTATTTAGGGTGACCATAGCATGTGTATGTACACTGCTATATGGGATCCAGGCGCAGATGATAGTAGCAGTTTGAGTGCATAGGAGGATACAACTATTCACAGCGGATACAAAATGATTCAGAGGGAGCTAGAAGTTGAGGATGATGTGTAGTTACGTATGGGCAGACCCAGTGGCACAGTAGACAACAGGTAGTTCAACACTTTATTTTCTTCAGAGAGTGTTGTTGAGGATTTTAGTGATGGCACTACCAGTGAGAGGCATGAGGGGGTACCTCAGCATGGCTATGATCAGGAATCACACCACTTAGCAGGAAAATTGAGAGTTAGTGAGGCTATGATCATGGCATCCACCAGGTGCATTGATGACATGCATGCATTGATGGTTGATTGTTGTTGGAGGGAATCAATGGCACATGATAGTTCAGATGAGGCATTTTCCATAGATGACTTTCATACTCTCTTAGAGAGAATTTCTGTGATGAAGTCTGACTTCCAGCAGTTGTTGACAGACTTGGACTACCTACTAGGGATTGGAAAGACGTATCACTGAGCCTTGAGGGAGTAGAAGTTGGAGATGGACCAAATCACTCAGGAGTTAGAGAGCACTCGAGGATTCTTGAGAGGCACACAGACATCCCTTCAAGAATCAGAGTCCAGATCAGAGGATCTCCTTGAGGAGATTCATCAGAGATCCACTTCACCTATCTTGGTGGACACCCAGATACATCATTCAGTCACATCACTGGAGGATGTTGGTGGTCTGGTAGAGGATTACCAGTTGATGGAGGAGCCTGAGGTGCACACAGAATCACAAATGAGTATGGTGAGTTATGGTCCAAGGGTGCATGAGAGGATCTTTGAGACAGTCAGGCACTCACCTACACATGGGGGCTCCATAACCACGGGTAGTTTTGATGATACTTCCATTTGTTTCCCAAGAGGGATTGACCTTCATGTAGAGGTTGACCTAGTAGTACACCCAAAATCCATGATGTTGCAGAGGTATACAGGGGACTACTTGAGTATGCAGGAGCATACAGTGGTGAGTGATGACTCACAGAGACATGAAAAGGTTTATAGTGAGATCCAGAGGGGTGTATTGATGTGGAGGTAGGATACACACTTTGGGGAGCATGTAGATGCCCCTCCTTTGTAGAAGCACATAGTTATGAGGGGTCACCTTCGCAGTATCAGTAGTTGCATGGGGGATGAGACATGGAGAGTGGTTAGGACGAAACCACCTGACATGAGTGCATTTATGGCATACAGCAGGACAGAGGTGGGACGTGATGGGTATACAGTGGAGGCCTTGTGTGTGATGATGAGCATCATAGGCCAGATGATAACAGACAACTTAGAGGCTAACATAGATACAGATACTCATGAGGATGTGCATGGGGGACTTCTAACCAGTTTGACACAGGAGCAGCCAGTGGAGACTGGAAGTGACAAACTTCCAAGTCTTCCATGGGACCTGGCAGTCCGTTTTGATAGCAAGATGTTGACCGAGGCTGCACCAGAGAGCCACACACTCCACCTTGGGTTGGTTTGGAGTGGACCTGTAGGTACTTTTCTTATGGGGAGAGACCTTTTCTCCCCCTTGATCATCATGATAGGGCATGGAGATGTTTGGACAAGTACTACTTCTACAGAGACATTTTTACAGGTATAGTTTCTAGACAATAGGTCCAATGGCCACAGGGATTTCATTCTGGGGATCCAGAAGTGGAGGATCCAATATACATACAAGGAGCAGTCAGGCAGGGTCATCATAGTGCAGTGTCAGCATGGTGATATTCGACAGAGGTTAGCATGGGACCCAGGGATTACAGGGTTGGGAATTTCACTGACTGAAAGAGGCGAGTGGACCTTTCCAGTGGAAAGTTGTTCTAACTTTCCATTGAGCTTCAATATTGAGAGGAGCGCATCGCTTGTAGGTGTCTCACAGAGGTCTTGCAACACCTCATTTTGGCATCAGCATGAGAAATTGATGGAGGCCGTATGGATATTGGTAGATACTTGGAGGATGGATTCATTCTGAGATGAGGCCATGTGTCATATGCAGGAGACTTCCGAAGTTGGTATATCTCAGGGTTATTCTTCCCAGGGGCTAGCAATTCATAGCTTGATATGGGACCCAAGGGGAAGAGTGTCTGAGTCTTCATCTTTTGAGGGGTTCTATAGTGTATCCCACAGGTGGACATGGGATCCTATCATTTTATTTAAGGAGATTTGGTTATTGCTTGAGGACAAGCAATTTTCTAGTAGGGAGGACTGTAATGTCCCCACTTTGGGACATCATCACAATGCAGAGGGTTATGATGACCATAGTAGCCAGATGGATGTTATAGTGAGTACAAGGGTTATTGAGAGGCAATGTGGGGTCCATCTTGCATTTCTCATCATATTCCATCATTATGGGCCATTCCGCATAGGTTGGCTTTGGTTCTGTTGCATTCCGATGATTTCCATGATTTTGACTATTTTGGGCTATAAGTTAATTAAATTCACTGAAGAGGTCATTTTGGGAATAGTACTTGGAGGAACCTCTCAGTGTAATAGATCATTGGAATTGGGAGGAGCAACACTATAGGATGGGATAGTGATAAGTGACTTTCAGTGGCCAGGGAAGCCACAAGGAGAGATAAGGTGTTTTTCAAACGTAAAAAGGTTAATTAATTAATTAATTAATTAATTAAATATTAATAAAATGAAAGTTTCTTTGGAGGGACAAGGTGAGCCAAAAAGTATAAAGGAAAGGTAAGGGCCTCTACTCATTCATTCATGTATGATCATATTTTGATATCTGGCTTTAAGCTAGTGAGCCCAACATTGGGGGTTTTGAGGGTTTTGACTTAACAAACCCCAGAGGACTATTCGGTGGTGAAATATTCCACCTAGATTGTCCCAAGCTTGGTATCGGAGATGCAATACGCTCCCACACCATTCTATTTCCAGATATATTCAGCTACAGGAGGATTCTACATCAATTACAAGTGTACATAGAGAGAAGGCACACTGGTTGAGGGTTTCCAGCAAGAGGGGTGCACCATCCATTGAGGGAGGATTCATTCTAACTGAGGAGAAGACATTTCAAGAATTCCAGGCATTGGGTTTTCCTTACAGGTACCATAGCGCCATTAGTGGATGTTTTTGGAGGTGTTCTTATGGAGGATTGATTGGAATTAAGAGAGGGATGATTTCCCTAAGAGGAGGGCGCACCATTATTTGGAGGGTAGCTAGATCTAAGGATCTAGCAAGTAGTTTTCCCAGTTGAGCACTTGGGTTTTCACTGTCATGCCCCGATCTATCATTCTAGTGGATTGGTGGATCTGTTGGAGGTCTCTAGGAGAGAGGCTGAATTATTAGGGTTTCAGGCATCCAAGGGGGCACACCATTCCTTGAGGAGCATAAATCCATAGGGTTTGAGAGTGGATTTGGATATTTGAACACCTGGGTTGTGCTTATAGTTGCCCGATCTATCAGTTGACATATTTCTTGGGGTGATTGGACACTTTTGGAAGAAGGGCCAAATTGTTGAGGAGCTTCATCATTCCAACAGGGCATTGCACATCATTCAGTTGGGACCTTTGGCACTTCATACGACCCAACTCATATTGTATTGATATTCATTGAATATTTGGCCTTTGGAGGCCTGTGTCATCTTCTATTGGGGCATTTTGTAGCAGATCCAACTTCTATTGTCTATCTTCTTAGCCATCTGTTGAGCATTCCATATCGACATATTCATTGTAGCAGGTTCTTCTATTTTATGAATAAAATAAAATTTGAGATGTTTTGGCTCGTCTATCATATTGTATATGGTTGAGGTATGTTCCATGATTATATCTTCTTGTTTATTGTTGCAATACACATATATAACACATCAGTAAACCCTAAGGCTGAAATCAAGAGACCATTCAACAAGTAAACACATGTAAACAAGTAGGTCAACGAAGTGTTTGACGAAATACCACAATCAGTAAAAAGTTTTAAAAGACACCAAAACCGTGATGATTCTGGAATAATGGCTTGGGATCATTACATTGTATATGGATTGGAACAGAGGAGTCATCACTTTTCTCCAACAATTGAACTAACCTTTGTTTGTACTTGGACATTGTTTCTCTCAACTCTTACAACTTTTTGGATCTCCCAGCAAAGAGTTTTTGGATTATATTAATTTCATACTTTGGCTCATTAGAATTCTTGGTTGAATAAAATAACATGGATTGGTTGGTAAATTTTAAATGAAATATTGTTGATTTGGCTTCCAACTTTTCAAAAGAGATCATATGGAATTTTTATGTGTTATTTCTATATCTCCTATTATATCCTTGACAATAGTGGAAGGTATTAAAACATCAAATCTGGGTAGTCAACCATTAACATAATGGGGTAGTGAAACATGCCAAGGGTTCATGTTCAACCCTTTACATTTTGAACAACCACATACTACTAAGGTGACATAAAAGATATCTAGTGCACGGTGAAGTACCATTCACTTAGGATGGTTGCCGAAAGATGGCATGTTATATTTGGTAGGGTAAAGTGGACATCCATTTTTTTTATCATCTAACTATTGTGTCCTTCTCTAGAAAGAGATTGTGGAATTATTGTATTGGTGGAATATCCCATGCACCCAGACTCAACCCTAAATCAGGATCCTACAAAATTCAATGCACAATTATTCAAATGCACATGCAAAGGTAGTGTAAAATCAATAATATAATAAAAATATAAATAAAATTTAGAATTATTGAAATATATAAGGGAGAATTTGGTGAATGTTAGGGTGCTAAACTAACCTCACTACTTTAGGATACCTAGGAGTTAGTTAATTATTGTATGTTGCCATATTCACTGAATAACACCCATTAGATAGTAGTGGATAGTTATTTAATGTAAAAGGGTCGTGTTTACTAAATAAGGCTCACTAGGTGGTTCATACTCATTAATGTTGGGACCACAAGTAGTTAGGTTTTTATTTTTTAATATGTATTTAAAGAGATAGGAGGGTGTGGAATGTTGGGTCAAGTATTTTTGTTTTTGGAGATTTTCTCAATGAAAGGTCACCCAATCTTAAGAGGCAAGTGAACATTGATTTGTTTATTTTGAATATTATTAATACAAGGGTTTAATATGCATCTTTTATCTCACCATCTCTTCTATTTGATTTTATGCACTTATTATCTGTGTTTATCTAGTGTGTGTTTCAATTTTAAGGGTTAAGGAACACTACACATGGTATCAGATCTCTTTCCTGATCACACACCTCCAAATTTGAGTAGAAGTATTTTCCAAGCTAGAGACATATTCTAGAATCATTAAATAACACTGTGATTTTCCATTAAATGGGTAAAGTTTTGGTTGGGAAAGAATACACATAAGAAATACAAGTGGAATCACTTTGTTGGAAATCCTTTTTGGTACCCTTTCAAGTAGTATTGCATCAAATAGAACATGTATATAGAATATCACTTCCACATACCTTTCGGTATATCAGAAGTACCCTAGGTATACCTGAAATCAACTCTAGATAAATTGATTGACTGTCATGTTTTTATAGTACACCAAGAATATCACTCCATGAGATCACTCTCTAGTACATGGGTAGTCTGGTTGTATGGATAAGGGCACAATCGAGCCTCCTTAGTTATTGCCCTATTATATTGGTCCAAGTAATACTAATATACCCCACAATTATATCATATCTATATCACCTGACACTCCTTTGTCTCGAGGACCCTGCAAACCCTAGCTTCTGTAGTTAGCGAGAAAAAATTATACATCTTTGCATCCATAATGAATTTGGAGCTCCTATAACCATATTATTAATCATCCATGAGTAATTTCATTGTAGGATACCTATCTCAAAATATTCCTTGCATCCTTTTAATCACGTGGGTACACCTATTGAGTAACCGTTTTTTCTAGACTCAACATTATATTGTTATTGGTATATCTCAAATGACTCCTCTCAAACCACCAGTTATAGATAGATAAGTTAGGCTTAACATTTTGAAAAGATATTAAGTGGTCCCAAGGTCTATACATATATCATGGAAAACACTAATAACCAACCCCAATACCTACACACCAAGCTCCAACAACTTGACACCAAGGTTTCTAACCTTGAGTCTTCATTCAAAGAGATTTATGTAAAGGTTGAAGACCAAAATCAAATAATCCTACACATGTTTGTATCTATATGCTCACACTTGGGTATAAAGATTCTATAGCCATGCATATATCCAACCAAGGAGGAATGCTCAAGAGTCAACACATTTAGAATAAGACACTCACATGCTCTTCTTGGATTCTCATCACCCAGCCTTTCAGGATCATAATTCATGGAATCTCTTTCCAAATATTGACATGAACAAGTTTGATGGTTTTGATCCCTTAGGTTGGGTTACCATATAGAACACAATTTCTCTCTATGTGATTACTAATGACCTACAGAAACTAAAAGTGGGACTCTTATATTTTGATGTATAACATTGGTAATGGTGGCAATGGTATAGGAAATCGTATGGAAGCTACATTGCTTGGACCCATTTTGTAAAGGTCATGTATGCTCATTTCAAATATGATGCTCACTATATAGGATGACTAGAAAAATTATGCCAAACAAGCAAATCATTTACTATATTGTGACCTTTGAAAAATTAGAAAAATCTACATAGAAGGCCTATCTAATTTGTTTTTCAAAGAATGTTACATCAATGGTATTAAGGAGTAAATTAGAGCACATGTCATGATGTAGTGACCAAACACATAGTTGGAAGCTTATGATATTACTAAAGAAGATAAGATGGTGACCAATTCCTAAAGAAAAATATCCTCTTTCCCTACTTGCATTGTCCCTCTTGTGGCCACTACCCCTAGCTCCTTCACCTCTCAACCATTAAGAATAAAAAAAAATTCTCTTGAGACATGGAAAAATGATAACCCCTAAAAAATTTCTATAATTGTGATGAATGGTATTTCAAAGGGAAAACATGTGAAGAAAAAAATTATTTCAAATGGATATACCTCCACGAGACTACTTAGAAGACACTCTTGTTGAAGATACTCATGAACCAAACTTGGGAGATACCACCCCTCCGAGGGATGATGAAGCCCCTTTTCAATCTCCTTATGAGGATCCCAAAATTTCTCTCCATGTCCTATTAGGTTTCTCGGCACCCGAAACCCTGAAATTGATTGGCTACATCAAGCACTGCAAAGTGATTATGTTGATTGATAGTAGAAACACCCAAAATTATATGCATATGGGAGTGGCACAAGAAACCCATTATTATATACATAATGTATCTAATTTTCAAATTATGATAGCCAATGGTGGTATGATGAAATGTTAAGGTCAATGTGAAAATGTGAAAACATGGATTTCCAAGTATCATCTCAAAGCTGACATGTTTTCTATTAAAATCGGTGGTTGTGATATATTTCTCAGGGTATAATGGTTATGAACTTTGGTACATATCACCAACGGACCCCCCCGACCTTTCTTCCTTTAACCGTGGGGGGGGTCCGAGTTGGTGGTATTTCCCATGTGGGACCCTCATACATGTCACCTTCCTGTCAACTCAAAACCCCCCCGCTCATTACCACTTACCGCCTAACCCCCTGCCCCCCCCTGAGTAAACCACCAAACCACTCATACATACCACCTTTGCGCTTCGATGTCACACTCCACTACTACGCTCTACCTCCACACTCCACTACATTGCCTACATGTCTCACCCACGTTAGTAGACCACCTCAGCAAGGACATGTGGCATACCATGTCAACAATGACATGTGGAATACCACATCAAAAAGTACACATGGCATAATCAGATGATGACAAGTGTCAAGAGGAAATTGGCTCATGCCATGTCAACAAGTGACGTAAGAAATCTACGTCACTCTGGGAGATTTACTTCAGGATTTTCATCACCAACAAATGTCAAAAGTCTCGAAGTCTCAAAAGACGAAGGTCCGAAGTCACTCTCATCCTTCCGATCTGAAGATCACTTCAGGTGAATTCTCAACCATTGATCTAGTTCAGTGGAAGGACACTGTAACTGGAAGTGTTTACCGACACCAAGCGGTCTCCACTGTCTATGAATTATTCAATAGGTGACCACTCAGGAGGAGAATGAAGTAGCGATTAGACTAAAGTCCCGAACACCGAAGACCCGAAGAAGACCCTGGCCATTGATCATGTAGGAGAGTACGTGTCAATAGATCATTGAATCTGGGTGAAATTGTTCATAGAAAATCAAAGCGCTGAAGAGTTGAAAAGGTCGAAGTCTCGAAGCGGAGGATAGTCATTGGATTAAGGAGGATAGATGTTAACAGATCTTCCATTTCAGAAGATATCCAGTCAGAAGAAACGAGAAGTTGATATTTGAAATCTCTGAAGTCCGGATACCCAAAGGAGATCTCGATCATTGATCCATGAGGGACACACATTAGTGGATTGTGAACTAAGAAAGATTGATGTATGGAGGAAAGAAAGGTTTGATATTTGAAACTCCCGAAGCCTGAATCATGAAATAAATCACATCCGTTGATTTAGCAAGGTTAGATCTGATCCGCAGATCGTGAAAGAAAAAATCTGAACTGTCTATTCAGGATCACCATGAATATTGTGAGATTGATGACCCCATCATATTGTAGGGATTGAAGATGTGCTAACTTTAAAAAGATGAAGGTGGGCCGCAATCGAAACCAAAATATTGGAAAAAGGACACGTGGAGGCTCGAGGTAAATTGCGGGGCAAAAAGTAGTTTAATACAAACCACCTTTGGACGCACCCACAATCTCATGGTCACATGAGATCATCGCCCAAGGTCATATTGAGAAATAGATATATCACTCACTAGAACGATATCAGGAAGCACCTTTTGAATAGGCGTTTGGTCACCGCCAGTGGTCACGTGAAGGAAGGGGATTAGAAGCCAAAGAAGCCAAAAACAACTAACTGTAACTACTAGAGAAGAAGAAGATTTTATACTGCCAAAGAAACCAAATAATCTCAGGATAATGCCCACTAACGATGAACAGATTGATAATAACCGCTAAAGAAGATGAAGAGTTCGAATGATGATTAGGAAGAGAACTCGGCGTGGGTAAGACATGCAGAAGAGAGAAGAGTGGGAGCACCTAAAGTGGATATCAGAGGCACAGTGTATAGGAGGTAGAGGCAACACAAAGCATAAAATTTTGAAGAGAATATGGATAGAGTAGTGTGGTGCACAAGAAGAAAAAGAGCAGAGCATAGAAGCAGAAAGCAATAGAAGCAGAACAAAGCATAGCAGTTGAAGAAGGCAGAGGAGACATGGAGTTGTAACAGACAATATTAGAGACAAAAATAGTAAGTACTTTTTTTTTAATATCTCAGGGTGGTAGGGTGGTCCTAGGGAGGATTGATGTCCTCAGAGTTTCAAATGGGTGCTTGAACACAGGGAGTTGTAGCTTCCATCTGGTTGGATCCAGAAAAACCAAGCTGGTAGGGTGGTGCAAGGGAGAACCATTGTTCTCTATTATACAGGCTGGTGCCTGTGTGACTGGAAGTTGGTGCTTCCATCTAGTTAGTGCTGGAACACTCAGGGAGTTGGTGCTTCCTTCTAGTGGGTTCTAGAGAAATCAGAGGGTTGGTGCTCTATACAAGTTACAACTTGTTAAAGAAGAGGTTGTAGCCTCATTTTTATTTGGTGCTCAAAGATAGATGATGTACAAAACATAAAATATTGCATATCATTTTAAGAAGAAGAGGTTTTCTCCCTTTATGGGTTTCCTCATGAATATCTACCTCTGTGTATACCATATGTGTGATTGATGTTTATTATTTCTATTGCTCATGACTTGCATAATCTTGATGATCACTTGGAGAACATTAATAATATTTCAATAGGCATAAAATTGATTAAGCACAGTAACAACCGATTCACCCCCCCCTCTCAAATGTCTTAGTATTTCCAAAAATTGGTATCAGAGTGGGTTCCTTTTAGCTAAAGGTATATTAATAAGCTTAAACATGACAAGTCATGAAGGAATTTCAACCGATAAGCCTCCTCTGTTTGATGGAAAAAAAAATTCTTTCTGGAAGTTTAGAATGAGAACATAAATTATGGCCTTAGGTGCTGATGTTTGGGATGTTGTAGAGACTAGATATATAGAGCCTGTTGTGCTAGCTTCCAAATATGATAAGTTAGAATTTATCTTCAATGCAAAGGAAATGAATGCTATCTTGAGTGGGCTTGCTAAAGATGAATTTGTAAAGGTAATCCATCTTGATTCTTCCAAAGGGATGTGGGATAGACTCATTAGAAGTTATGAAGGAAATGATAAAGTAAAAGATGCCAACCTTCAGACATATATATTGAAATTTGAACAACTAAAGATGAATGAGGATGAAACAATTAATAAATATTTCTTAAGAGTTGAGGAGTTTCCGAATTCCATGAAGGGTCTTGGTGAGAAGATTGAAGATGCATTTTTAGTTCAGAAGATTTTAATATCTCTACCTAGTAGATTTAATCCAAAAGTTTCTGCAATAAAAGAACTGAATGATATTAAGATATTTTATATTGATAAAATTCTAGGAACTATGACTACTTATGAAATGAGGATAGGTAAAGATAAACCCACCTCTAGAGAAGCATCATTTAAAGCAGATAAGAATGAGGATTCTGAGCCTGATGAAATTGAAGCAAAATTTGTGAGAAGACTAAAGAAAGGATCAGGCAAGTACCAAGGCAAGTTTCCCTTCAAATGTTTTAACTATGGAAAGATAGGTCACTTTTCATCTAAGTGTCCACACAATAAGAAGGACCAGAACTCTGAAGGTGAAGATAAGTACAAATCCAAGAGATTTGGTAAAAAGAAAAGTTTATGTGTAAACAATGATGACTCTTCAAGAGACACAAATAGTGATTCTTCTTGTGAAGATAAGGTTAATGACTTTATGCTTATGGAAAAAGAGGATTATGATAATAAAATCATAGGAAGTGATGCTAATGATGAAGAAGTTGTGGTTGACTTGGAAGCAGAACTAATCAGTGCCCTAGAAGAAATTGCTAGACTCAAATTTAAGAAGAAAAATAAAAAACAATTGTTGATACAGTTTGAGAGAGACAATAAAAAACCTGATGAAGACTTTTCCCTACTAAAAGTGGAATTATAATAGGAAAATAAAGTAGAGGACATTCTGAAACATCAATTATCAAAGAAGAAGGCAAGATGTGAAGCCTTGGAAGAAGAGGTAGTAAAACCAGAAAAGAGATGGAGAAGTTTAAAGCATTGTGTCTCCAAAATATTCCAAGCATTAAAGCCTCGGTAGAACTAAACGACATTATGAGAAAATAGATATATCCTTTGTTGAAAACTGGTTTAGGCTATGTAAGTGGCTCGAGTAGCAAAGAGCCAGAAAGAAAAGAGCTAGTAAATATGATCAAGTTCCAAGTCAGCAGACAATCAGACCATGTGAATACTTTGCCACCAATAGCTAATAAAGACAAGATAATCCTTGATCAAAAGCAAAGATATCAGAATATGGAGAAACAAATGCCAAGAAGAATGCCATCCTTCAGGTACCGAAATTTCTTACATGGTTATTGTTTTTACTGCTCTAATTTTGGTCATAAGATTGCAAATTGTCAAATTAAGTTTAGAGACATGCAACTGAGGAGATCAAGAAATAAACAATCTTTGCAACATAGAACTAAATAGCCCATGAGTAGACAAAGTTGTACCAATCACTTTAACCTATTGAACAATGAGCTCACATGCTATAACTATCATAACTTCGGCCACAAAGCTGCAAAATTCCATCTGAAGAATTACAAAGCAGATCCAAGGATAAAAACCCTAGCTAGAAATGCTAGCACATGGAAAAAGAAAGATAGTGAAAAATGTGGTCTAGTACTTTCAGCTCAAAAACAAAAGAACCCCTGGTATATAGACATTGGATGTTCCAAGAACATGACTAGAGATAAGGATAAGTTTTCATCTATAAGTAAAAGAAAAATAGAAAATGTGACCTTTGGAAATGATGAACCAGGTAAAATCAAGGGTAAAGGGATGGTGAGTTTGAGTAATGGCAAAGGAAAATCCCAGGATGTTCTACTTGTATATGGGCTAAAACATAATTTTCTTTGTGTAAGTCAAATGTGTGACAGAGGATGTGAAGTGGTGTTCACTTCAAAAGATTGTAAGATAAAGTCTGTAAACTCAGGACAAGTGGTGGCTAAAGGCATAAGGAAAGATAATAATGTATATGTGCTGAGAGAAGATAGAGAAGAGTGTCATATAAGCAAACATAATGAAACATGGTTATGGCATAGGAGACTTGGGTATATAAACTTTGACACCTTAATCAAGCTCAAAAATATTGAGGCAGTAAAAGATCTTCCAAGAATATCAAAGCCACAAGATTTTGTGTGTAAACCCTACCAAGTAGGAAAGCTAACCAGGACACAAATTAAATCCAAGAGCTCTACTTCAATAAAGAAACCTCTCCAATTAGTTCATATGGATTTGTGTGGGCCATCAAGTCATGAAGGCACGGGGAAGGAAAATTACTTCATGTTGATCATTGATGATTACTACAGACTCACTTGGGTTTCTTTTCTCAAAGAAAAAGATGAAGCATTTGAGAAATTTAAAATATTTAAGGGTTTAACTGAGAATAAAAAAGGCAACAATTTAAAGGCAATAAGATAAAACATAGGAGGAGAATTTATGTCAAGTAATTTCAAGGAATTCTGTGATAAACATGGGATCAAGAGAGAATACAAAATCCCAGGAACTCCACAAAAAAATGGAGTAGTTGAGAGGCAAAATAGAACAGTTTAGAAAATGGTCAGGTCAATGATGAATGCGAAGAACATTGGTCAAAACTAATGGGTAGAAGAAATACACACAGAAGTCCATATTCTTAACAAAGCCCACCTCATACCACACAATGACAAGACACCTTATGAACTGTGGTATGGAAGACCTGCTTCAATCAAACACTTCAAAGTCTTTGGGAGTAAGTGCTACATAAAGAATAATAATGAAAACCTTGGCAAATATGATGACAGGGATGATGAAGGTATCTTCTTAGGTTATGCTACAAACATTAAAGGATACAGATTCTATAATAAGAGGTTGCATAAATTGGTTGATTGTATTGACATAAAAGTTGATGAAGAAATCCTTGTATGAGATGTAAGTAGTGTTAAATCAACAAGAGAGGATATAGTTGAAATTGAAAATGAACAGGTCCGAGAATCATAAAGAGAAGAATCTGAGTCAGATGAAGAACAAATACTCAGGCAGACTCAAATCTTCAGACAACATCAAATCCTTCCTCCAAAATTACTCAAAAGAATCATCCTTCAAGTCCGATAATAGGTGAAAAAGACAAAGGTGTACAAACTAGGAGAAGGATAATCAAAGACACCGAGCAAACAAATATAGCCCTCATATCCATGGTGGAACCCAAGAACTTTAATGAAGCCAGTAAAGATGTAAATTGGTTAAAATCAATGAATGAGGAACTGGATCAGATTGAGAAGAACAATATTTGGGAGCTTGTTCCTAGACCTACAAATAAGAATGTAATTGGCTCCAAATGGGTGTTTAAGAGTAAAATGAATGAAAAAGGAAATATTGTAAGAATTAAGGCTAGATTGGTCTGCAAAGGGTATTCTCAAATAGAAGGACTGGATTTTGATGAAACACTTGCGCCTGTAGCAAGATTAGAAGATATTAGAATGTTTCTTGCCTATGATTGTCATAAGAAGTTTAAATTCTATCAAATGGATGTCAAGTCAACTTTTCTAAATGGATATCTAAAAGAAGAAGTCTATATGGAATAACCAGAAGGTTTCCAACTATCAGATAACCCTGATTTTGTCTGCAAGCTGAAGAAAACCTTAGATGGGTTGAAACAAGATCCTCATGCTTGGTACTACAGACTGGATAAGTATCTTCAAGACAAAGGGTTCAAGAGAGGAACAGTTGACAATAATCTATATATCAAAATAGAGGATAATGATTTACTCATTGTGTTGGTCTATGTATATGACATCATCTTCGAAACTAATAATGCTTCATTGGTACAATGGTTTGCTTCTGCCATGCAGTCTGAATTTGAAATGTCTATGATAGGGGAACTATAGTTTTTTCTTGGTTTGAAAATTACTCAGAGGTATGAAGGAATATTTCTTTATCAGGAGAAATATCTAAGAGAAATATTGAAAAAGTTTCAAATGGAACATTCTACACTTGTGAGCACACTTGTGGTCACTAGATGCAAGCTAAGAAAGAATGATGGCTCACCTGATGTTGATCAGAGTTCATATAGGTCTATGATAGGTAGCATGTTGTACATCACAACATCTCGTCTAAACATAATGCATGTTGTTGGAATGGTAGGAAGGTATCATTCTGCACCTAAACAAAGTCATTTGATAGCTTTCAAAAGAATATTCAAATATTTGAAAGGAACGATGAACTATGGCCTATGGTATCCTAGGAATCAAAATTTTTAATTATCATTCTATTCAGATGTTGATTGGGCTAACTGCATGGATGGAAGGAAAAGCACGAGTGGAGGTGCATTCTTCTTAGGAGATTCTCTTGTAGCATGGTTGAGCAAGAAGCAAGGTTCCATTTCCTTATTGACTACAAAATTTGAATACATTGCAGCTGCCACTTACTGTACCCAAGTATTGTGGATGATTCAGACACTTGCAGACTTGGAGGTAAAATATACTGCACTGATCCCAATTCATTGTGATAATACTAGTGCAATTAGTGTGTCAAGGAATATTGTATTTCACTCCAAGACCAAGCATATACCCATCAAGTATCACTTTGTGAGGGAACATGTGACCAACACTGTTGTTTCTTTGCATTATATTCCATCCAATGATCAGATTGTTGATATCTTTACTAAACCGCTTAAAAATCTCAGTTTGAGTATTTGTTAGTGCTAGAAGTTGCCCCTAGACTTCTATAGGGTCAAGCCTAGCACATCTTCAATTATTGCAATGATTTTATGAATAAATGTATATTGGATTTGAAAAAGGTTGGAGGTTGCAGCAGTAAATGAAGAAAGATAATACCAATTCCTTATTGTAAATAAGTTCTGATGACACTCACTTAGTCAATGGTATCCAATTTAACAAAGTAGATAAAACCATCAGAATAAAGAAGTATGCAAGTGACCAATCTGTTCACTCACATAGGAAGATTCCTAATCCTAAATGTCATTCAGAAACAGAGAATAAGGTACTTAAAAACAAGTCTTGGAATGAGAAATAAATCAGTGAATTCTTCACTGCCTTATCAACATAACAAGATAATTTCAATGCATTGCAAAGATAACATGTTTTACAAGTAAGAAAAGGAAGAAAGAGATTAGAGGAGAAAGTCTTCTCATCAAAAAGGTTGTAGCATTGAGTGCAAAATGAAAAAATGTTCTTGTTTTACAATCATGAAAAGAGTCTCAGTCCTGCATCTCTGGTCTCTATTCGACCCTCTCGGGTTTCCTCACCCTTGTAATTTGTTGAGCTTAAATATCCTTTTACAAACTCAATGATATCTTCTAAAAATGGATCTAATGAACACTCTTCAAAATAAATCTAATTTGATTGCAAGAAATCTGGATCATCTCCCAAATCCTCTGCCTGGAATTCGAATTTGAATATACACAGTTGATCTCTTACACACAATTTGAAACTTCTTTCTCAAGATGATGAATTCAGATGTTAATTAACTGCTGATTTTATGTTCAGAAAAAGTAGGAATAAAATCTCATGACAATCTGCTTTTATATCAAGTGTTTTGTAAGTTGAAAATGCCCATTCGAGCTCCCCATCTCCAGTTGTGAAGCGATAAGATTTGAAGTTTGATTTCCCTTGAAATATTTCTTTTGACTGCTTCCAAGTGCCCTTCTTCTTATGAATTTAAAATCTGAAATGACTTGATCACTGCTCTTAAAATATATAATTTTTGATCGATATTTATGAAGAATATCTTGAAATCCCTTCAGTTCTGCCTCAAAATCTTATAATTACCAGATTCTCTGTCACCGCAAATTTCTAGAAATTGTTGTCCTAATCAGACGCATATTTCTCCAAAACCATTGAGAAATTTCACAAACCCTCTGGGGTGAATGTAAATGGATCCATTTGGGAGGTGGGTTTTGAATAGTTTCAGCAAATGCTTTACGGTTTGTTCACAAATTAAGCCCGAAATTACCCTCCTTAATAATGACGGGAATGCACAAAATCTGGGATGATATATCTCCATCAAATGCTCTTAATTGTTATACACTTAAATTTTAATTACTCTCCAAATGCTCAGTTGACAAATGGTCTTCTATCAAGAATTTTGGTGTTTGAACTTAGGTAATCATTCTCTTGGATACTCTCATCATCATTTGGCAAATGTTAGTACTTTGCACAATTTGTGGTTGGCGCTTCTTCCTTTTGATCCTGCTCGCTAACAAATCCTCGTGATGCTTCAACATTTGACAAAGAAGCAATGCTTGGGCCATGGTTTTAATGTAGAACAGGACAAGTTGGGGGGGAACCTGTACATATGCCTTGTAACTTTTCATCTTATCCTTATATAAATTGATTCAACATGAAACCATCCTCCTTAAATTGATGAATGGACCAACAATTTCATTTATGAAATAATCTGGCAACTTCCTGTTCCTTGAACATTCTCAATGTAGGTCGTTTTCATTTGGCATATGATATGGACATACCCACGAGAAAATTTGACATTTTAATACCGACTTTGAGCAATATATGTAGCTTTTGGTGGCACTTGGCATTAGGCATCTTCTCATCGTGGCTTGGTGTGATGTTGTCGATGTGTGAATACAGAAATTAATCAAATACACAGCAAGATGAATATCTAGTTGTGTTGGCCTTTTACCTTAACACCTGGATTCTTTGTGATCAAACCCTTTGACACATGTGGTCACCTTACCAATGGCGTTCTCTTTCAATGCTATTGTTCTTATGCCACAAATGCATTTTTATTCCATATATAAAAAAGATTAAAACCTTATAGTAACTTAAAAGCAATAATATTATCAATGCAATGAACATGGAATTTTTATACTTTGTAGGCTCCTTTTATTTGTTTTCTGGCCATCGTATCTTGAGACATCTATGATAAGGAACCATGAATATGAGCAAATGCAATCTCAATGATTGTGCTATTACTAATATGTGTTTTGATTGCAGGTGCTGGAGATTGGCTCCTGACCAATAACTTTTTCTCTCTCCAATGAGGCAAGTTAAAAGCTCAGCACTATTTCTTGCATATGCAATACCGGTGCTCAGGAAAAACACTTCTCGGTGCTACAGGAATAACCCCATTCCTGTAACAAGCATAAAATTGAAAATTTAGTATCCGGATACTAACATTGGCTCCTTCTGGGGGATGATGCTCTCCTCGTGAGGCATCAAGAACAAGCATACCATTGTGCCTTTTCCTCTATGCATTCGTGTAACGCAACTTGCAAACTTTTGTCTCTGCAAACATTCACGTTCTTCTGTGTTGTGCCTAGTCCATTGGGTTATGGAGCCAGCCAATATCATTCAAATCTGGCCCAAAATTCTGCAACTATGCTCCCCATTTGAAGCCAAAATTCCCTTTCCAATAGTGCCTTATATGCATTGGGCATGGAGTCTTTATTTCAAAACTGAAACCAAATACTAGATACAAACCTCACGTATTGTGCAAACTAGAAGACTGAAACGAATCTTCATGCTTGATGATGAGTTTATTTCTTCTATCTATTCCTACTTCTAACGAGTAAAACCTGGTTCATCATGTGATGACATGCTTCCAATGAATCCATGATAACATCAAACCATTTACCAAAGATCTTTCAACGCAGATAGAAATCAGAGAAGAATTCATTATGTGTAACATAATTTTAATTTGTAACACATACCTACAACCGTCATCTGATTTAATTCCAAAAATAACAAGGCTAAAATCTTCTGAGAAACATAACTCCATATAAATGGCTATTGGATCATAAAAAGAGGTAGATTGATAACTAAAAATGGTTACCTCTGCTTGTTGCTTGATACTGCCATATACTGGTTCCAACTGTTCATGACTAATGTGTAGCCTGTTTTCATAAATCTTCTGCTAAGCTTCTGTCACCATAAAGATAACAAGTTGTTGATAACCTTCATCAATACTGTTATGTTTATCATATTTATCGACAACAATATGCCGAGGAAATATTTGTTTCTTGTACTCATCATGAACAAGAACTTTTTTATTCAAATCAAAAACATCATGTTTATCAGAGATAAGATCAAATGCGTCTACAACTATGCAATCTTTGTCCCTGTCATCAATTGAATCTTGATGAATTTCCTCAACAACATAATGTTCATCTTTGCAAACAGAGGGAAACTCTACTTTCTACTGAATATGCTTCTCAAATATATCACAACAATTTTCAAAAAGACTTTTAGCTGAGAATTTTTCTTCACAAAATAAATTGAAAACATAATGAAAATTTACCAACGAGTTAATACTTGAAGCTGGAAGAGATCTACACCAGTTGAGGGCTTCTCCCTTCAATGAGTATCTGAAAAGATTGATCTGAACATCCTCGTGCACAATCTGACGTTCACGAATAAACTCATGGAAATCTAGCAGATGTTTAGCCGGTACCTCCCAATCTTCTCCATTAAATGTAGGAAGGGAACCTTCCCATTCACCTCTACTAAGCAATAGGTTTGGAAAACCAAATACATCTGAAAAGTCACAAAAGGCCAACCTTTGAGCCAAAATGGATTCCATACTTGGATCTAGTGGAGTCGCTTATTAATCTTTAGACAGTGGAGTCACCATGGTGAAAGATCTACAGTCATGTATCTGTCCTCTTCCTATTCACCATCAAGAAGCGGATCTGATCGTTGTCGTTCTCCCAGGGATAAATACTTCGTGTCTCCATCCCCGACAATGGCGCCAAAAGATGTTAGTGCTAGAAGTTGCCCCTAGACTTCTATAGGGTCAAGCCTAGCACATCTTCAATTATTGCAATGATTTTATGAATAAAAGTATATTGGATTTGAAAAAGATTGGATGTTTCAATAGTAAATGAAGAAATATAATACCAATTCCTGATTGTAAATAAGTTATGATGACACTCACTTAGTCAATGGTATCCAATTTAACAAATCAGATAAAACCATAACAATAAAAAAGTATGCAAGTGCCCAATCTGTTCACTCACATAGGAAGATTCTTGATCCTAAATGTCATTCAAAAATAGAGAATAAGGTACTTAAAAATAAGTCTTGGAATGAGAAAGAAATCAGTGAATTCTTCACTGCCTTATCAACATAACAAGATAATTTCAATGCATTGCAAATATAACATGTTTTACAAGTAAGAAAAGGAAGAAAGAGATTAGAGGAGAAAGTCTGCTCATCAAAAAGGCTGTAGCATTGAGTGCAAAATGAAAAAAGGTTTTTATTTTACAATCATGAAAAGAGTCTCAGTCCTGCATCCCTGGTCTCTATTTGACCCTCTCGGGTTTCCTCACCCTTGTAATTTGTTGGGCTTAAATATCCTTTTACAAACTCAATGAGATCTTCTAAAACTGGATCTAATGAACACTTGTCAAAAGAAATTTAATTTGATTGCAAGAAATCTGGATCATTTCCCAAATCCTCTGCTTGGAATTCGAATTTGAATACACACAGTTGATCTATTACACACAATTTGAAACTTCTTTCTCAAGATGATGAATTTAGATGCTAATTAACTGTTGATTTTATGTTCAGGAAAAGTAGGAATAAAATCTCATGATAATCTACTTTGATATCAAGTGTTTTGTAAGTTGAAAATGCCCATTCGAGCTCCTCATCTCCAGCTGTGAAGCGATAAGATTTGAAGTTTGATCTCCCTTGAAATATTTCTTTTGACTGCTGCCAAGTGACCTTCTTATTATGCCTTTAAAATCTGAAATGACTTGATCACTTCTCTTAAAATATATAACTGTTGATCGATATTTATGAAGAAAATCTTGAAATCCCTTCAGTTCTGCCTCAAAATCTTATAATTACCAGATTCTCTGTCACCACAAATTTCTGGAAAATTTCATCCTAATCAGACGCAGATTTCTCCAAAACTGTTGTGAAATTCCGCAAACCCTTCAGGATGAACGTAAATGGATCCATTTGGGAGGTGAGTTTTGAACGGTTTCAGCAAATGCTTTTCAGTTTGTTCGCAAATTAATCCTGAAATCACCCTCCTTAATAATGACGGGAATGCACAAAATCTGGGATGATATATCTCCATCAAATGCTCTTAACAATTATGCACTTAAATTTTAATTACTCTCCAAACACTCAATTCACAAATGGTCTTCCATCAAGAATTTTGGCATTTGAACTTAGGTAATCATTCGCTTGGATACAGTCATCATCATTTGGAAAATGTTAGTACTCTGGACAATTTGTGGTTGGCACTTCTTCCCTTTGATCCTGCTCGCTAACAAATCCTGGTGGTGCTTCAACATTTGACAAAGAAGCAATGCTCGGGCCACGGTTTTAATGTAGAATAGGACAAGTTGGGGGGGAACCTGTACATATGCCTTGTAACTAATCATCTTATCCTTATATAAATTGATTCAACATGAAACCATCCTCCTTAAATTGATGAATGGACCAACAATTTCATTTATGAAATAATCTGGCAACTTCCTGTTCCTTGAACATTCTCAATGCAGGTCATTTTCATTTGGCATATGATATGGACATACCCACGAGAAAATTTGACATTTTAATACCGAATTTGAGAAATATATGTAGCTTTTTGTGGCACTTGACATTAGGCATCTCCTCATCATGGCTTGGTGTGATGTTGTCGATGTGTGAATACAAAAATTAATCAAATACATAGCAAGATGAATATCTAGTTGCGTTTCCCTTTTACCTTAACACCTGGATTCTTTGTGATCAAACCCTTTGACACCTGTGGTCACCTTACTAATGGCATTCTCTTTCAATTCTATTGTTCTTATGGCACAAATGCTTTTTTATTCCATATAAAAAAAAGATAAAAACCTTATAGTAACTTAAAATCAATAATATTATCAATGCAATGAACATGGAATTTTGATACTTCGTAGGCTCCTTTTATTTGTTTTTTGGCCATCGTCTCTTGAGACATCTCTGCTAAGTAACCATGAATATGATAAAATGCAACCTCAATGATTGTGCTAATACTGATATGTGTTTTGATTGCAGGTGTTGGAGATTGGATCTCAGCCAATAACTTTTGCTCTCTCCAACGAGGCAAGTTAAAAGCTTAGCACTATTTCTTGAATATGAAATACCGGTGCTCAGGAACAACACTTCTCAGTGCTACGGGAATAACCCCATTCCTGCAACAAGGATAAAATTGAAAATTTAGTATTTGGATACTAACAGTATCTACGCCAAAATTTGGGTGTGACCCCGTTATCAAGATAAGAGATTCCATCCTCTCAGGGGGAGTATGTGTTGGTTGAATATCTGATACCTCCTAAAAGTACTACAACAACTAAGGGGGAGCATTTTTTCTTTGACATTGATGTCAAAGGGGGAGAAAAGGTGTGGTATGGATCCTACAGTTGGAGGTCTAAGCAGAATAGTGCAACCTTTCAGGGTTGCCATCAATGCCAAAGGGGGAGATTGGTGGCATGTTTTATAGGAAGCGTGTGCTTGTCATTGATGGAAAGAACAACAACGACGATGGAAAATAGAAAAATCATAAGCTCAGGAGGAGAAGCGAACAGTATGCAGAGATCAAATCTCAGACAGGAAAGCGCAGTATAGAAACATGGTCCAGATCAATATCCTTGATCATGGATCTTCTTTAAGAGTCTTCACGACCGTCAGATCAAATTAAGTGAAGGATAGGATAAATGGGGAGAAAAGTATGAGATTTGAAATCCCTGAAGTCCGAAGAGCCGAAGAGCCAGAGTAAATTTCATCCATCACATCATTCTAAAGTGGAAGGATAGGATAATTTAGAAGAAGGGCGCACTAATCTCAATGGTTGATAATCGGGCACTCAGATCTACAATCGACAGGGCATATTGGACCCCC
>JASDQU010105736.1:172089-185818 GCA_032191745.1 Picea mariana | reverse complement strand
ACCTTAAATGGTTAAAATCAATCGGGTGAATCCTGGACTTGAGCGTTGATTATGTGTCTTGAAGGTCCTAACCTTGCAGGGTAGGTTGGGAAGATAGACATCTTTTTTTTCGTGATGTGATATAATCAATCTAATAGTATCATGATGTGGTATTTGATTTTTGTTGTTTAATGACGTAGATGATAATATAATGTGTAAATATTTATATATGTTATTGTCGCATATCACTTGTTCTAACTGTCGATGTTAATTTGTTTTTTTTTTAACCACTACTGTACTCACTTACATTGATGTCGTAACAAAGGGGTTGTTACAAGGTACAATGGGAGACACAAGTTGCATTTGATTGTGAATATGCCTAGTGTAGTACATCTAAAAAGGATCACCATCATAGTGTGGAAGGAAGAGATCCACTAAGATATGTTGAGAATCATTTGTATAAAATAGTGGGACAAATATTGCATACTTTTGAATGGGGAATATAACAAAGAAGGTGAGAAAGTACATAGCTCCCCAACAATCACAAATGGCCATAGGCCCTAAAATGTGACCCAAAAATTTCATTGTGAAACAACTCCAATAATTGAGAAGCAAGCCTTGCATCAAAATAAAACTAAGCATCCACTATAAAACCACCAAATCCTAGAACATAAACAATGTCTCCAAATATAGTGTGGTCAATAATGAGATCATCACATACTGGAATAGGTAAAGCTCAATAGGAAAAATGAACCGCCATGTGTTCACTGTAAGGAAAATTCATTGAGTCCAACAACAATGAAGTAAAAGTCTCCATAGAAGGTACATGAATAATATCAGGTATATCAAACCACAATAGAGAAATATCTTCAATAATTGGTTGAGAATCATCCATAGAACAATCCTTGGAAAGAGGAACTACAAACAATCCTACTATAATACCCAGTATTTTTCCTTGGACTGGTACATGTATGTGATAATGTAGATATGTATTTCACACTTAAGATATGTTGAGAGACTGGGTGATATGAGACATTATGATTGTTATGGTTGGATTATGTTTTGTTATACATAGTAGCCTTAATGATTTTGATGTATTTGTGAATGAATTGTAATATATAGATTGTTCCCAAGCACATGTGATACAAGGTTTTGATCATGTTTTCTTATAATTATGATGGGTAATGAATGAATTATAATATATGGACTCATGTAGCCATGAAAACAATCAATATGTTAATATGAAGTTGTGGTGTTAGTGTGTGTTAATTAATGTTGAAAAATTGATGTATTGTGAATGGATAAATGGACGATGAAATTCTGATGTTAGTCTACTAAAGATGATTTACTGTGTAATTGACACAAGTTCATTGTTATGTGATATGCTACAAGCACAAGTTGATTGGATAATAGTCTAATAGGAAGGAAATGATGATGCAAACCTTGTGGGAGCCCATATCTAAGAAATATTACCACCAAGATTTACAATTATGGGCTAAGGACAAAACAATACTCTCACTAAACTTATACTAGTTATTCTAGAATTGTATGTACTACCTATAGTTTGAGATACTTTTAGATGTTATGGGTTGTAGATCCTTACGAGAAGATGAAAGTCGAGTAGAGCCTCAGAGAAATGCTGTAACTTTCAATACGTATTGTAGTCACCCATGTAATGAGTTGTAAAACAATCCCATCATTAGTGATATATAAAGATTAGTGTTAGTAGAGGGATCCATGCCATTCCATATAGGATCATTCAAGCATCAATAGTTGAAAACTAGGATTGTTAATGATAAATAATGAACAAATTTTAGTTGGTGGATTACATGTGATTGTTTTTTAACATTATTTGTATGAATATTATTGATCCTATATGATTTTATTTTGTTTGTTGCACAAGCATTCTGAATTACGAAATTCTGAATTACGAAGAGCATATAGACTAGGATTGGTTGATTATTCAATATTAGCACAATTGAGAACATACCTATGATAACTACACAAGTGTGTCCTCACATATGCACTATTCAATGTAAATTTAGATATGTAGATAAATATTGGATTGTTAAGAGGTGATGTTTGTATAACTAATTGGTGAAAATTATATGATTGGTTGGTGCAAAATGTGCAAGTATTACGTAAATGAAATACAATCTTAAAATATTGTAGATAATAATATCCTTAAATAGTACACACGTGCATATGTATGTAATATTGAAGTATATTTTATATAAGGCAATGAAAGAAATATATAAATGATTAATCAATATATAAACTAGATTAATTAATATGCATAGTAATTAGTGCATGATTTCTTTAATTGAGGAATGATATATATTAATTGGTATGCTCGAAGATTAGGTCCATGGAAGCAACTTGGAAGGGAAAGGTAATTATTAAATTCAACAACTAAAAGAAAACAAATAAATTAAAAGGTTGAGGGAGACTAGTTAGGGGTCTTTTATTGATTTTATTGATTGGGAGAATTTCTTCTAGTTTTGGGAGAATAAAGAGGGAAATTTATAAGTTTTTCCTTTCCATGTGGGGGTGATGGTATGCATATGATTGTATGAAGACCTTATGATTGGTTAAATATAGTTGTGGGAGTGTCTAATTGGTTGAAGAGGGGAAGGATAAGCTAGGGTAAAGCACTAAATAAGGAATTGTTCTAAGACAGAAGTTTGAGAGTGTAATTGGTATAGGTTTGGTGAGAGTAAGATCAATGGTTTTGATCCTTAAGGTTGAGGAGTTTGGTTGGGTGGGGAGTTTTATTTTTGACCAATAGTTGTTGGAATTCCACTAAAGCACATGTGGATACACTTACATTTAGCATATACTAATTTTGAGTACATATAACTCTATATCGCTAACTATTTCTATACTCTTAGGAATTGTAAATTCATGATGTGATTTATAAACAAAATTGTACCTAAAATCACAAGATGGAAGAGATATGTCGATGAAACCAATGTATTATGACCACATGGAAGAGAAGAACTGAACAAGTTTTTTTAGCACTTGAATTGTCTTTCTAATGACATTAAGTTTACCATGGAATCAAACGAGAATTGAAGTATCCCCTTTCCGGATGTATTGATTACTAGAGAGTAGTATGGGTACCTAGGAAATGAAGCATTTAGGAAGAAAATCCATACTGAAAACTATCTTCATGTGAACTCCCACCACCACCCAGCTCATAAGACTGTGATTCACAACACCGTGACTATGAGGGCCATCAAAATCTTGGACAAAGAGCATCTTGAAGGTGAAAAAGAACACCTAACTAAAGTTTTTAAGAGTATAGGATACAAACATCGAGACACCAAAAGAGAAATAATATAGCTATGGAAAGAAGAAAGAGGGAATCCTAATCTTGCAATAATCAAACTTTGGTAAGGAATCCTACCTACTTTACATCAAGGGAATTATAGACAAGATTGCAAAAGTATTAAGAGGAAAGGAAGTGACAACCTCCTTCAAGCCTATGGAGACCATTAAGTAGAAAATGATATTTGTGAAAGACAACATTGACCATTACCAATGTAAAGGTATCTACAAAATTGAGTGGTCTTGTAGTAGATGCTACATCAGAGAAATTGGACATTCTTTTTAGGTGAGAATTAAAGAGCATGGGGAAAATATCAAGAAGGAATGCACTCACTCCTTGGAATTAGTTGAACATTCCCCCACAACCAAGCACCATATATGCCTAAAGGACACCAAAATCTTGACAAAGGAGGATCATTATTTAAAATGATGCATTATATATATAAGCTATATAAATGATCAAGCACACAAACAACCTCAACAACGACAAAGTGTTGGAGATTAGTGAACATATGCTCCCTCTTATCAACCAAAGGGACCAGGTAAGATCAAGTATGTTTCTTGGTTTTCACCTTGGATTTATATTTATATTATAGTCTAAATCTAACCTTGAGAGTACTTTATTCTTTTTTGTCATTTTAGTGCTTTCTAGCATTGGTTAATATTACCTAATTAACCTTGCATAATTTGGTATAATTGTGTTTATTCTTCCAGTTGATATGAGTATTTTTGGCTATGCTTATTTTATTTTGTATTATAGTGTTAGTCTTTTTATTTCTTCCCTTCAAAGAGCTAACTCTGCAGTGTAAGCGCAGTGAGGCTACAATAATGATGGTAGATTCTCCTCTGTGGAACCTGACCTTATCTCTTCTTTGCCTTTCAGCCCCCTTTCAATATTTAAATTACCACTTTACTTTTATGATTTTGTTATAATGAGTTTGTTATTATATATTTTTTTCTTTATTATTTTATTTTTTTGGTTTTAATATTAATACAAATATTTTGTTTTAATTTTAATATTAATCATTAATATTAATAATTATTGATATTAATAATAATTAATATTATGAATGGACAATTATTAATACTATTTTTTTAACAATTATTAATTATTAATATTTTTTTTTTCTATTATTATACCCCTTTTATATTCTTTTTCTTTTTTATTAATATCTATTAATCCTATAGAGGACTTTTAATATTCTTTTAGTTTTATTCATTATTTTATTGTTAATATTAATAATCATCACTATTAATCATTAGTAAGCATTATTAATTTTTATGATTTTATCATGTTCCTTTCTTTTTCGGTTAATGGTTTGTAATTATTATTAATTTTATTACCCACTTGTAAGTATTACCCCTTTAATTTACATCTTGTTTCTTATTTTTTTATTAACATTAATAATATTATCCATAGTTAATAATATTATTCATAGTTAGGAAAATTAATTAAAAAAAATTAATAATTAATATTAATTAATTAACAATTAACATTAATAATTTTTATAATTATAAATAGTTAAGAAAATTAATTTAAAAATTAATAATTAACATTAATAATTTTTATAATTATAAATATTATTATTTTATTGTTTATTTTTTTTGCATGCCTTCATTTTGTTCTTTGTTTTTTTATCTATTAATATTAATTATAAAAACTATTTAATATTCTTTTAGTTCTTCATTATATTAATATTAACACTAATTATTAATTATTAATATTAATGATGATATTTATTAATATTAATAATAATAATAATATTAATAGTTATTAATCATTATTGATATTTATGATTGTATTAAGCTTTTTTGATTGGTTTGTATTTATCATTAATTACCCCCTTTATATATTATTAATTATTATGAATGATTTATTTTTATTTAGATTTTGTTTCTATCTTTGTTTATGTTATTAATTGATAGATATTTTGTACTCTGTGTGATGATAGTTGGTAAATGTTTTGTATTAAGTAAAAGGCTGCAATAAGTGATCGCAACAAGGCGACATCAAAAGAGTATTCTTATCAAAATCTCACAAACCAAAAAGGAGCATAAATTTTGTTGGATGACATCTTGGATTTCTAAGTCTCGTTTCTACATTCTTCTATATTAATTTTGCTTTTCTTTCCTTTTCTCTAATCCACTTGTTGTCCTAATGATGGATCCAAATGTAGATTAAAAATGTTAAGAAAAAACAATGATCATAGTGGTTTTTCCAGAAAATCATAACAAATTGTTCTCACCACAAAAATATCAAAACAAAATTGTAATTATTGGAATATGAAATTTTGTAAAATTTGTGTGAAAGAACGATTTTTTATATATCTATTATCTGATAAAATTCTAGTATGATTAATGAACATAAATATTTATTATTGCTAAAAAGAAGGTTGTAGTATAGTTGAACCTTACACCTAGTGAATCATGAATAAAACTCCATCAAATATAGCATATGTATTGGAAGGATCATATAGAAGATATAGCAAAATATGGGTTCACTTACTTGAGTCAAAAAACTTGAAATGAAAAATTGATGATGTCATATCTTAAGCAAGGGTTAAGCACAATAAACTTTCAAACCCATATGCAAAGTGCATGGCTAGATATGCACTATCAACTATGTTAGGAGTGTCATTAGAAAATCCCTACCTCAAATTATTACTCTCACAAAATATTCAATCCCTTGAAGACAAGCCTCCATATGATAGTCATTGCATATATATTTCCTCTATATCATATTTACCCAAAGACAAGTAGCCATATTGAATAGGGAAATGAGCCATTATGAAGTCATTAGGTTCAACAAAGAAGAAGACTTTATAAATTCTTTAGGGAATTCCTATATAATAGACCAAATAAGGAAAGAGTAGTAGCTCTTTTGAGAAATCTACATCGTATTGTTTTGTATTTAGGTAAAGATAAACCTTAGCAATAAATTTAACCCTAGAAAATATTACTAAAAACCATTATCCAAGAAAACACTAGTTCCATGATACAAGATATGTTGCTATTAGCAAATAATTTTAAGATCATATAGTTGACGTGAGCTACAAAGAAGGTTTAAAGCCATAGGAAACCATAAGACATCATCAAGAAAATCTATATCATATCCCTTAGGTAAACGCCTCTAAACAATAATCTCTAGATCACATGTAGAGAAAAAAAATCTAGAAATGTTTGTTTTGCAACCCTTAGGGAAATGCCACTAGACAAAAATTTCCAAAAATTGTGGCTGAAAAGTATCCAAAAATAAATCAGCAAAAAGGTGATAGAAAACCTTTTTTTACATAGTCACAAATATAGTAATACCACCAATCAGTAGCCTTTAATTTTCTACCAAAAATCCTATAACAAAAATTTACAAAGAAACCCTAATGATGGGAACATCAATTTTCTAGACAAGATCTCTGAAAAGGTTGCACAAAATAGGCCAAACAACCTCAAAGAAAGCACTTATTTCTAGAAAAAAATAACACCTTGGAAAACATCCCCAACCTCCTTGACTTAGAGATTCATAAGTTTTCCAATTTCTAATCATAAAGTATGTTGGCACACTTATTATACTGAGAAGGGGGGGTGTGAATCAATATAGTACTATTTTAACTTTTCTTATAATCTTTATTAATTTTTTACTTCATCAACCATAAGCAGTTAATAAGAAATGTACACACAATCATATAATCCAAAGTACACAAAGATTTGACGTGGAAACCAAAATGGAAGAAAACCACAAAACAATTATTTATAAATCTTTTAGGAACCAACCTACTGTTACAATGCTTCCAGACACCAACCCGTAGGAGACACCAATCTTCTCACCTAAGCACCAACTCAGAAATAATGTTTGCAGGAACTAACTTGCAAGAGACACCAATCCCCTTGACTGAGTACCTACTCAGTTCTCCATGTATACACCAACCTACAACTGCTGGATTCGTAGGCACCCACCTGCAAGAGACACCAATCCACTTAGCTGATCACCAACTCAACACTTCCTGTAGATACCAATTTTATTGGAAACATCAATTTCCTCAAGTTGTTAACAATACCATATTATCTCTTTCCTTCAAGCCTTCACTTACACAAGTCTGCTACTCTGTCTCTGCTATCAAAATTCTCGATTTGCATAGTTCAAGAAGTTGCTTTGTCCTTACACCTCCCAACCACCCTTAGATGATATTCCTTTCATTCTCCAACATCCTCAGACCTGTGAGCCTCAAATATTCTCTTCCAAAATCCTTACTTCAACACTCTCTTTTTTCTCACACAGTCGAATCTAATTTTGAAATATTTATTTATACACTCTCTTCTTTCACATATTTTTCCACATATACGAAAAAATATATCCATGGGGTCAACTCTAGATCCTTCATTTCTCCATTAAATTAGGATGTAGAAGTCCTTCGAAACACCTCCATGAAAACTAGACTTGACTCCCTTCTGTTGCACGTGATCGTGTTCACTGGTACTCAACACTTATCCACCATTAGATTTGGTCCATATTTGATCTCTTCTGTCGATTGTTCATAGCCCATCAAAACACATAACACATTCCTTGTCGCTCTATAGCCATCCAATTCATCCTTGGATAGATCTCGACTGTTAATTTGCTCTCTGTCCACTAAAACACACAGTACATCCTCATGGCTCAATATCCATTAGATACAACCAAGATTGCATGAGTGTTATACATTTATTTTCCACCTGATCATTTGATGGGCATCATCTAGGGGTTAGAAGTCTGAAAAAATGAATTATACCACTTTCCCCCGAGTTTTGAACACCTTTTCTACCTGGTCGTTGGTTTCCCTTTTTTATCCCATGACTAAAAAGTGTTGGTCTCTCCTTGTCCTCTTGCAAAGGGAGACCGATCTCTCCCTACAAGAATGCAGGGCACAACTGGATCTATTACTTCCTATTGAGGATTGGTTTTCATGAGATGAGATTAAACCCCATATTCTTCGTGGTTCGACCTCGAGAAGATTTTCATATTGGACATGGATATCTTATCCAAACTACCCTTTGATCGTATCTATACTATCCTATAAATAATGAGGGTCTCTCATGGGAAAATGGGGGGAGGAAAAAGATAAAGTAAGTTTATGCTGGTAGATTAATCACAGAGCTTGGGAAAGGAATTTAGTTAGAGCTTCATCAGGCTATCAGATTGTAAGTTGTAAAATGTTTCATTTGATCAATAGAAGATGTACAAGATGTTTCCTTCTAATTGGATGTGTATGTAATTGCTATGTTTCCTTGTGGAGAAATCAATGTTTTCATGTGTTATGATACATTATAAGATCTATCATTAAATTTTTCATGATTATTTGGATCTTGTGAAGGGTTTTTGTGTCTCTATGTGTGCAGATCTAAGCTATTAAGGGAGAAGGACATCTTCATGGAAACTAGCAGCTAAGGAGCATGCAGGGAAAACCGTCGGATTACCGGGTAAGCCTTCCATTTCAGTAGATCCTTTTCATGTATAACTTAGATCTAGGAAATTCTGTAGATTACATCTCTATTCTATCCTAGTTCTAGGAAGATCCTAAGGGAGGTAACTCCTGTAGGGTGAAAATATTCTACACCAGACCGACGACTCCACTTGGAAGCCATTGTTGTTTAGTCAGTTTCTTCCTCAACTTTTAAATCCATATTCTCAAGATCTTTGCTTGTTGTAATCCCCATTGTTTATTCTTGAACTATCAGTAAGGCTTTTCCATGGCTATTTGAAAGTATTTAGTCCCATATCTGTTAGATATGCTTTAGATATTTTAGTTTTTACACTTGCATGATCATGGTCACGGGTTATCTGTGCCCATAGAGCGACCAAAAACTTGTGGTCACTAGCTACTCCATTGCAAGGAGCGATCAACCCCTTTTGTCACCATTTTATCCATTGTAGGGGAGACTAGCCAAAGAATTACCCTATAGGGAGCGACCAATACCTTATGGTCTCCCTCTATCCCTCCACAAGGAGTGACCAGAGTTTTGTGGTCACCCTGTGGTCATTAACATGGAGTGACTAGGATCTAAAAGCTAATTTTTTAAGGGGCATATTTTAAACAAATCCCATATCTATGTCTATCCTTTCTTCCACCCCTCTACATCTCTCTTAGATCTGTCCCATCAGTAAATTTTGAGTTCTTTTGATGCTTGTTAACCTACTTGATTTCATTTTTTGGTTTGCATTCTTTTGTTGTGAGATCCTTTGCATTTGCATTTAGTTGTTTTCATTTCATTTGAAAGAAAGAAAACAGAAGAAGTTGCATTAAAAAAATTTAATTGCATTTGAAAGAATCGAAAAACCAAAAATTAATTGAAACACCTTTTGCATTCAAAGAGAAGTTCATTTTTGTTGCATTGAATGTTACACTTATTTCTTTTCTTGAAACCTATTTCTCATTTCTGTAGATAGGCTTCATCGAAACTAAAGATTGAATTCCATTCATTTTTTCTTTTTGAATTCTTCTTGGAGTTAGAGTGATCACATCGTAAGTTTTAGTTCCACTTACCCATTTTTAAGTAACAAAAAACATAAAAGGAACAAGGTACCTAATACAAAATTAACTACACTTTTTATTTATTATAAAATGATCACAAGTCTAGGTTGTAGGGCCTTGGTTGTAGGGTGGAGAGTAAATTCTCCAAGGCCACTGAAACAAAATAGGAACACTAACAAGTGCAAATCCATTAGTAACGTGAAGTGTTTGTTGGGAAAGATCCTCTAACACATGAGTCAAGTGGTAGGAGAAGTCGAGAAGAGTGCTTGGACCAGTCCCCAACACTCTCTCTCGGTGGGGTTATGCGAGTCAAGGGGGAAATATTAGTAGTGGAAAGTCCTTGGGGAGACACCACTATATGATTTGCTTCGGGTCTAAGAAATTTTTCTTACTTTCCCTACCCATTCACATAATCCCTCTCTCATGATCGTTCCACCCAACCACCAATCATGAAGTGGTATACCTAGTTTCTTTTACTAGGTTACCTTCTTAGGTGACTGCAGTGGTGGTATTGTTAGTCCTTGAGACAAACATGCAATACATAATTTTGGATCCTTACGAGCGTACTTAGTTGCACCCAACACTTTCACCTTTGTATTTCCATTACAGAGTAGTTGTGGGTAACTGTTTCTCATATCTTCATTGATGACCTCATCTCTCGTCTGCGGGAGATCCTTACTTCCTTTTTTCCATATTACAAGGGAATTGTTTGCTTTCTCTTATCTTGTAGGGACATTGGTAGTGTGTGTTCTTTGATTTAGAAAACCTTAGGTTGAGTTTGTGTCTATGGAAACAATTCCTGGGACTACCAACCAAGGAACCCCTTTTCATGGGGAACCTTTTGTTTTTCCTTGTTTTGGAAACATTGGTCCTCTCTATATTTCTACATTGAGTCTTCCTGGATTCACCATAGGGTTACCGGTATGTTTTTTTTCCTCTCCAGTGATCCCAAATGCTCCTGGTGCTTCAAATGCAAGCCCTCTGCCCCAATAACATCAACCTCATGTTGACCCTTTACCTTCTTCGCCAATTGCATCTTCTTCCCTTTCTTCATCTTCACCTAGTGAAAGCCTTGATGTTAGTAACCAAGATGATAAGAAGAAGAAGAAATATAATATTAAGAAGAAGAAATATAAGAAAGGGAGAAATTAAAAAACCACTGCTCATCATGTTGGGAGTGTTGATGATGTTGGAAAACCTACCAACATAGGTTGTAATACCAAATTAACTTGTAGGATTTATAAGGGTGACCACCTTATTAGAGATTTCCCTGGTCTTTCCAAGGTCTTAGAAGTGTGTTCTATGGGTTCCCAACAACCCATGCTGCTAGCCTTTGGACATCATGCTGATGAAAACCCTTCAACCAGTGATCATATGGTTAGGGGAAAAAAGGGTAAGGTCAATATTCCTTGTTGGTTATGCAAGGAAATGAAACACACTTACCTTTTCTCTCGTATGTACGAAGCCTCGAAATTGTTGGAAGACATTGTTGTTTCCAAAAAACAACCTCGAACTTCTTACCATGAGTCCCCTCCTGACCCACTATTGGATGAAGAAGTGGTTGATCCGATTCCATTATCGGTTGATCCCACTCTTCCCTTGGAGAGTGAAGTCAATACCACTTAGGTTCTTCTTGTCACTATAGATTCCTTCGGACAAGGGGGAATTTCACCCATTTCACCGGAAACCCCTGTAAGTACCAAAGTCATTTCCTTTGATTGTAATAGACTAAAAGATCCTTGTCTTCCTTCCTACCTTCCTTTTCAAATCATTGTGCATAATTGCGATAAGAACATATATCATACTATTATAGATGAAGGCACTTCTATCAAGGTTTTATCCTCAACTGCTTAGAAATCTATTGGTTCCCCTCAGCTTGTACCAGTCACCCATCATCCGATGGATTATAATATAAGAACTAGTGAACCTTTAGGGATCCTTCCTCAGCTCCCCATTACCTTAGGAGGGAAAACTATCTGTATTGATGTTATGGTAGTTCAAGGTCCCTTGGATTTTAATTTTCTCCTTGGACAAGACTATGTCTATGCTAAGAAAGCTTCCGTGTCCACCCTCTTTTGAGTGATGCATTTCCCTCATGATCGAAACATTGTGACTCTTGACCAAATTTCATCTGTTAGTCCTGGTCATTTGTTGACTACTGACCATCCGATCTCCCTAAATGTTCCTTATATGTAAGTGGTGTCCCCCCCACCACAAGTTCATTATGTGGCATCATGTCCCATGCCTTAAATTGCTAATGAGAAGGATCCTCTATATTTATTCTCATCTTCTGTGGATCTAGTTCTGGTAGTTGACATGGTAACTCCCTTGCCAGGGAGATTGGAGTCTATTCTCCCCCTTGTTGATCAGAGTGAGTCTCTTGTCCTTCTAGAACATTATTCTTCCATATTATGAAGAGATATTTGAAGACATGATCAAAATTAATGAGAATAACTCCCTTTCTATTTCAAACTTGTAAAAAAATGAAACATATACCCATGACATAGTTCATTTTCTATGTCAATCTTGTTAAAAAATGAAACAGACCCCCCTCCAATTGAGTCGAGTCTTTCACTAGATCTCATAAATGTTGAGTCAAGTCTTTCACTATATCTCGTCAACATTGAGTCAAGTCTTTTGCTAGATATCACAAATGTTGAATCTAGTCTTACACTAGACCTAGTAATTGAACCTTCATTTCTTCTTCCTGTGTCAGTTGATCCTCTTTCTTCCACCCCCTATGGTGAACCTTTTCCTATTAGTAACTAGAAGTTTGAATGGGTTCCGAAGAGTCGATGGACAAAATGAATATTGGGGGCATGTATCCATCCTCTGAGCATCATGATGGAGTTAAGATGCTAACCTCTGTCAGTTATGCTGGGTGAAAAGTACCAACCTTTGGACATCATGTTGGGAAGAAAACATTCTAATGGGTATCAATCCGAGCATAGTTTTTCTCTGTTTAAGCTCATGTAAAAATGAAACAAACTCCCCAAGAATAGTTTTTCTCTGTTTCAAGATTGTGTAAAAATGAAATGTACCCCAAGCATAGTTTTTCTCCGTTTCAATCTTGTGTAAAAATGAAACCTACCCCAAGCATAGTTTTTCTCTATTTCAATCTTGTGTAAAACTAAAACCTACCCCAAGCATAGTTTTTCTCTATTTCAAGCTTGTGTAAAAATGAAACCTACCCTGAGCATAGTTTATTTTCTAGTTTCAAGCTCATGTAAAAATAAAACCAACCTTGAGCATAGTTTCAGTATATGTTTCAAGCTCGTGTAAAAATGAAACTAATACCAGGCACAATTCATTCTCTATTTCACGCTCATTTAAAAATGAAGCAGGTGCTTCGAGCATAGTTTCATTCTCTGTTGCAAGCTTGTTAAAAAATGAAACATATAACCATGAGCTTAGTATTCATTCTTTCTCGTGCTCTTAAAAAAATGAGAATAAGTTACTGATTATACTTTTATCACTTTTTGGGCTAATAAAAACTATATGAAAAATGAACTCTTTGGAGTCTCCTTTAAGCCTTTTTCAGACTCCCTAAACGTGAAAAAATTATCAAGTGAGATTGTTTCCTTTCACACTCATTAAATGGATTTGAAAGGATGTCTATTTGGTGTAATTCACCCCTTTTTTGGACTGGATGGAATGATTACGAAAAACAAATACTCTAGTCACCCTTGGCTAGGAGAGTTCCCCTTGTATTGTTTTATCCTTTTTTGGGCTCGAGAGACTAAATTAATGAAAAAGATTACCCTTAGAGTCTTCTTTGTCTTTTCAAACTCTCTAAATACAAAATGAAAAATCGAGCACCATTCTAAGCCTTGGGATTGATAATTAAATCCACGGGTGAGAACATCAAGCATACTTTTGTTTTCTTTCACGCTCGTTTAAATATGAAAGAAGAGAAA
>JASDQU010105736.1:160460-171806 GCA_032191745.1 Picea mariana | reverse complement strand
GTACCCTAGGATTTGTAGACATCGGTGGTAGATTCCCTTTCATTTCAATAGTGGGTTTACATCAATGTATCCTTTTGAATGAATCTACGCGTGTTTGACTTCAAATCATTTATTCACACTTGCTACATTGTACTAGGTATCTTGGGGTCCATCATCATCATCGGTGGATTACCTTGCTCTTGTTAACGATATACATCAATGAATGACAATTAGATGGTTCCTACCAAGCTCGACCTCAACTCATTTATTCACATGTTTTAGATTCATACCATTTCAGATTTGCGACGAAGAACTTGGGTTAGGACCACCACATTCCTTGATGGTATTCCTTCCCAAATTGCGATGGAGTTATTCACGAGTACTTCAGAGATCGCTTGACATCGAGTCATCTCACTGATTTTTATTCTGTGACATAGATTCACATTTGTATTTGGTCATGGCTATGTTTTCACTTGTGACATGGATACACAATGTATTCTTTCATGGCCATGACCTAAATGTATATGTCATGCATGGATATGTAGTGTACTATTTCGGCGGCTGTGTTTAGTTCTTATTACCAAGCATGGGTATGCCCACCTCGGGGATGTTATTATTATGCCAGATTGATGACAATTGATTTTCNTTGTGTTGTTTTGTTCAAGAGAAGTTATCTTGTGTTGGTAATTTTTCAGTCCTTTATCCCATTCATTCCGACCCTCCCTGTGTTAGTTGTTCTCTACTACTACACTCTTCACACCATCTATCTTTATATGTTTCGTGTCGATTGATGGGGGATACATCAAGGCCCTCCTTCAAAAGATTTCATTCTGTCGACTCCAGATCATTATCCAAGATTGAAATCTAGAAACCAATTAGTACCCTAGGATTTGTAGACATCGGTGGTAGATTCCCTTTCATTTCAATAGTGAGTTTACATCAATGTCTCCTTTTGAATGAATCTATAAGTGTTTGAATTCAAATCATTTATTCACACTTGCTACATTGTACTAGGTATCTTGGAGTCCATCATCATCATTGGTGGATTACCTTGCTCCTGTTAACAATATACATCAATGAATGAAAATCAGATGGTTCCTACCATACTTGACCTCAACTCATTTATTCACATGTTTTAGATTCATACCATTTCAAATTTGCGACGAAGAACTTGGGTTAGGACCACCACATTCCTTGATGTTATTCCTTCCCAAATTGCGATGGAGTTATTCATGAGTACTTTAGAGATCGCTTGACATTGAGTCATCTCACTGATTTGTATTCTGTGACATAGATCCACATTTGTATTTGGTCATGGATATGTTTTCACTTGTGACATGGATACACAATGTATTCTTTCATGGCCATGACCTAAATGTATATCTCATGCATGGATATGTAGTGTACTATTTCGACGGCTATGTTTAGTTTTTATTACCAAGCATGGGTATGGACACCTCGGGGATGTTATTATTATGCCAGACAATTGCTTTTCAGGTTCCTTCGCTCAAAGCTCTATGATTTTGTTTGTAAAGTATTTTCACCATCATACACCTCTTCTGACCTCACACTTTAGGGGGCATCTATTATATATTTATTTTCCACCTGATCACTTGATGGACATCATCTAGGTGTTAGAAGTCTGAAACACTGAATTATACCACTTTTCCCCTGAGTTTACAACACATTGTTTACCTAGTTGTTGGTTTCCATTTTACAACCTATGACCAGAAAGTGTTGGTACCTCCTTGTCCTCTTGTAAATGGAAATTGGTCTCTCCTTGTAAGAATGCAGGGCACAACCGTTCCCGTTACTCCCTATTTAGGATTGATTTTCATGAGATGCGATTAAACTCTATATTCCTCTTGGTTCGACCTTGAGAAGACTTTCATATTGGGCATGGAGATCTTATCTAAACTATCCTTTGGTATTAGCTCTACTATCCTATAAATAATGGGGGTCTCTCATGGGAAAAGGGGGGAGGAAAAAGATAACGTAAGTTTATGTTGGCATATTAATCACAAATCTTGGGAGAGGAATTTGGTTAGAGATTCATCAGGCTATCAGATTGTAAGTTGTAAAATGTTCCATTTGATCAATAGAAGATGTACAAGATGTTTCCCTCTACTTGGATGTGTATGTAATTGCTATGTTTCCTTGTGGAGAAATCAATGTTTTCATGTGTTATGATACATTATTAGATCTATCATTAAGTTATGCATGATTAGTTGGATCTTGTGAAGGGTTTTTTGTCTCTATGTTGATAGCTCTAAGATGTTAAAGGTGAAGGACGTCCTGATAGAATTATGTGTGCCATTTTGGGACTTTAGCACTTATCCAATCTCCTTCCTTTCTCCTTCATTCACTAGGTAATCACACATAAATCTTTCATGATTTCAATAACACATATTCATCTTTGGGCACAAAGGCTCACTCATGCACAAGGACATTATTTTCTTCCTCTATCTGGCTGGTCCGATTTGCTTTGATCTTAACAGCCTAGATGCTTCCATTGTGTATCCATGGTTTCATGTTACTAGTCTTTTGTCTTAACAGTATGGATGCTTCCTCCGTTTGTCTGATTTGATTATGAGAGTCTCCCCCTGTCATATCTCCTTCTTTGATTTCTTCAAGGTTATTTCATTCCTCTTTCCTTTATTCACACATGGAATACACAATTTGTAGAAACATGCATAATCCACCTCTTATCATTGAAAATAGTCAGTCTACCCTTGCCTGTGATGTCAATGACATCCATGATTTTCACAGTCATGTCTACCTTTGACATCAATGACAACACAATTTTCAACAAACTCCAACATTTTCATTGATGACAACACTTAGTTATTTTGGTACCACTCCGCTTCCTGCACATCTTTGTATTTGCAAATATACCCCTTTCTCTGTACTCTCACCCTTTGATGTCAATGTAAATAAATGTTTTCTCCCCCTTTCACATTAATTTTATTCTCCTACAACCAACTACCTTCTTATCTTTCTAGATCTCTCCCTGAGCTAGTGCTCCTCTTGTAGTATTTCAGTGACTGGATGTCATAGGTTCTGCCCATATTTTCTTTTTGAGATACTTATACACTTATATAGGAAGAGGCTTTGTAAATATAACAACAATATGTTCCATTGTGTTGGTATATTTAATATTGACAATATGTTATGTGACTTGCTCTCTTAAGAATTGATACTTGATTGGAATGTGCTTTGTCTTCGAATGCATGACAAGACTTTTAGAGATATTTATTGCACTAGTATTGTCACACAATATTGATATTGGATGATTTTAATCTACCTAAATATATTTCAATGTTTGTTTCATCTAGAGAGCTTGTGTACAACAAGTTCCTGCTGCAATGTATTTTGCTTCTACTGTAGATAGAGATATTGATGACCACTTCTTGCTGAACAAGGACACCAAACTATTTCCAAGAAAGAATGCTCCACCATTGGTGCTATTTCCGTCATCCACACCTCCTTCCCAATATGCATCTGTGTAGGCTATCAAACTAAAGTATTTTCCTATGGGATACCATAAACCAAAGTTCAACGTGCCTTTCAGATATCTGAATACTCTTTTTACTAGTAGCACATGTGTTTCCTTTGGTGCTTTTTGAAACTTTCCAACTATCCCTACTGCCTGCATAATATCTAGTCTTGAAGTTGTTACATATAGGAGAATTCTTATCATTGACCTCTACAGGGTTTTATTTCCTTCCTTTGATTCATCTTCTTTACTTAGCTTACAACTGGTGACCATGGGTGTTCTAATAGGTTTACAGTCTTCCATTCCAAATTTATTCAACATATCTTTGATATATTTTGTATAAGAAATGAATATGCCTTTGTTGGTTTGAGTAATCTGTAGTCCTAAAAAGAATGACATTTCTCCAAGAATGGACATCTAAAATTATTTTTGCATTTCTTCTGCAAGCATTTAGCTCATTCTATCAACATTACTTCCAAAAATGATATCATCCATAGAAACTACAATGATTAATATATCTACATTATCTATTTTGATGTAAAGATTGTTATCTGTTGTTGCTCTTTTGAAATCTTTTTGCTGCAAGTAATTGTCAAGTCTTGAATACCAAGTTCTGGGAGCTTTCTTTAATCCATAAAGTTATTTCTTTAATCTTCAAATGTAGTCTTCATCTTTTGAAAATAACAATCCTTCAGGATATTCAATGTACACTTCTTCCTCTAAATCGCCATTCATGAATGATGACTTTACATCCATCTGATACACCTTAAAATTCTTGAAGCTTGCAAATGCCAAAAATATTCTAATGGCTTCCATTATTGCAACATTAGAAAACATTTATTAAAAGTCAATACCTTCTACTTGGGAATACTATTTACACACCAATCTTACTTTGTTTCTTACTACTTTTCCATATTCATTCAACTTATTTATGAATACCCATTTTGTACCAATCACATTTTTATCCTTGGGTCTTGGGACAAGTTCACATGTCTGATTTTTCTCAATCTAGTTCAACTCTTCTTCCATTTAATTTACCCAATATTGATCATTTCTTTCTTTTGCAAAGAATTTAGTCTCTATTTTGGATAGTAAAGAGAGATTTACCTGTTCAAAATTACTTTCCAGTTTCCTCCTAGTTTGAGTCTGTGCATTTTTATCACCAAGAATTAAGTGTTTTGGATGATTTTTATGCACAAACCTAGATGGTGTTTGTGTATCTTGGTGTTATATTTCTTCTTCTTCTTCTTCTTCTTCATTTTCTTGTTCTTGTTGTTTGTATGCTTCTTCTTCCATTTTGTTGTAATCCATTTCTTCTGCTTCCAATTTGTTCTTGTGTGGTAGTTCTTCATCTATTTTGACATTAACACTTTCAACAATCTTCTATAGTCTTTTTTTGTAACATCTATAGCCTTTGCTTCTTGATGAATATCCAAGAAAAATTCCTTCATCTTCTCTAGAGTCAAATTTTCCTAGATAATCATGATCTCATTTGATGTAACACTTGATTCCAAAGATTCTGAAGTGTTCAACAGATGTTGTTCGACCTTTACATAGTTCATAGGGTGTCTTGTCACTATTGACTTTTATTTTCTCTCTGTTTAGTATGTAGATAGCAGTGTAAACTATTTCTCTCCAAAAGTTGTATGACAATTTTTCTTCATTTAACATTGTCCTGGTGATTTCTTGTACATGTCTGTTTTTCCTTTCATCTACTCCATTTTGTTGAGGAGTTCTTGCCGCTGAATAGTGTCTTTTTATTCCATGGGTTTAACAAAATTCTTCAAATTCATTGGATGTGAACTCACCTCCATTATTTGAACTTAATCATTCGATCTTCATATTAGTCTCATTCTCAACTAAAGCTTTTAATGCTTTGAACTTTTTGAATGCCTCAAATTTATCTTTGAGAAAGGAAACCCAAGTCATTATTTTATAATCATCAATGAGCAACATAAAATAGATTTCTCCTTGCAGCCTTTTTGTTCCTTTTGGTTGTCAGATATCTGTATGCACAAGTTACAATGTCTTGGATGTTGCATATTCCTTTGTATTGAAGCTCACCCTTGATTGTTTTCCATGTTGGCATTGCTTGAAAACAATGCTTGAGGGTTTTGTTATCTTTGGCATATCTCTTATTGCTTGTATGGCACTATTTTTTACCAAGTTGTCAAATTTCATATGACCCATTCTTTTATTTCACAACCAAATTTCATCTATCTACCCCATGACCCATTTTTCTCCATTAATTTCATCAAGAATGTGTACATTATTTGGGGTCCTGATTTCTTTTTCATCTAGCTTGCCTAATTTTTCTTTTCCGATCTCACATTCTATGGAGTCAAAACTAAGAGTGTGTCCTTGGTCACACATTTGGATTACACTAAGAATATTATGTTTCAAGTTTTCAACAGAGAGAACCTTTTCCACTTTAGCTCTTCCATTGTCAAGATTGAGAGTTCCTTTTCCAAATATCTTTGACTTTCCATTGTCTCTAATGGTAACACTACCTTCATTCTTCTTCAGAGTGATAAACTTTGTTCTGTCTCTTGTCATGTGACTAGAGCACCCATTGTCAATGACCCATTGATCCTTATTCTTTTGTGCATGAAGTACAGCTTGAATGAACATGTATTTTTCTTTCTTTTGTTCCCTTTGTTCCTGATTTCTTTCCATGATTTTCGGTGATTCCTCTTTTTGATATTTTTTAAAATCACTTCTATAGAATTTTGCTATAGGCCCAAAATTATTGCAGTTATAACAAATGATGTTATAGTTTAGGAAAGGGGAAAATGAGTTGTAGTTTCTTCTTGAGAATCCATGGGTATATTTGTTGTTGTTCCTCATGTAAATTTACCTTACATTTGTTCTACAATCTATTGCTTTATGACCAAAACCATTGCAAGAGTAACAATAGCCAAAGAACGAATTTTGGTACCTAATTAAATGATTCCATAATGATGGGAGAGTCTCTCTGATTCTGTGCTTGTGAGGAAGATTTGTCTTCTATGGAACATACTGATCTTCCTTCCTATTGATTTCAACCTTTATAGAATTGTTTATTATATCAACATAACTCTTAGTCCTTTCTTGACTTGACTGTTTTGAAGAGGTTGAGGCTTCTTCATCAACATCCTCCTTTTTACTGTAGCCAAGATTAGTCCTGTCAAATGGTGATCTTTGAATATTTATGATTTCATTCAAGGTTGTAGAGCTCTTTTCAAATTTGGTGTTGGTATGCAATTTTTCCAACTCCTTTCTTAGATAGTCTATTTCACATTCTAGACTGTTGCAACTATATTTTTTTTATTTTAACTAGGCTCTTAAGACTTATTCAATTCTCTTTGTCTCTTCTACTTGTGTTTTTAAACTGATTATGATCTTTTCAGTTCCATCAAAGTTTTCTTTCAAAGTGATCATTTCTTTTCTATACTTCTTCAGTTGCTCCATTAGTAGCCCTTTTTTGTTCCTTAGTTTCTCTATTTTATTTAGAGAAGATATGAGACCTTTTTCAAGATTTACTTCTACATTAGTCTCAGATTCTTGTTCTTCTGTTAGGTATGCATTTCCATTATCTAGGACATCAATCTATTTTTGTACACCCATATATAGAATTTCTTCTTTTTCACTATCACTGTCATGCGAAAAGTTGTCCTAATTGGTCTATATATTCTTCTTTTTCCTATATAGCTTCCTCCTCTTTTTAGTCTTACCCTTCTTGTACCTTTTGAAACTAGAATCTTATTTCAAATTACTATCTCAATTCTTCACATAAAGACATTTATAAGCAAAGTGTCCTACTTTTCCATAGTTAAAGCATATGAAGGGAAATGTACCTTTGTGTTTGCTTGATCCTCTCTTGATCTTTCTAACAAAGTTTGCTTCTTCTTCATTTGATTTGATGTCTGATTTGTCACTTGGTTTGCATTCTGTTGTGTTTGTCTTCTTTGATGCCTTGAAATAAGCGTCCTTCCTTGTTGGATCTTATTGTTTATCCTTTTCTATCCTCATTTCATATGCAGTGAGAATTCTATGTAATTTATCCATTGTCAATTTGTACAGGTCCTTCATTTGTTTAATGGCCGATATCTTGGGGTTGAATCTTGAGGAAAGTGACATAAGCATGTTTTGAACAACACTGGCTTCTTTAACCTCTTCTCCCATTCCTATGATGGTGTTGTTAATCTCATCTACTCAAAGAAAGTAGTCCACAATACTCCCTTATTCTTTCATCATAAGAGTCTCAAATTGACCTCTATGGGTTTGTAATTTTTCCTTCTTGACCTTGCCATCTCCTTAATATATTTTCTGTAGCTTGTCCCACATTTATTTTGCTGAAGTACAATGCATGACTTTGACAACCTGTGATTCTTCTAGGCCACATATGATTGTACTCTTGGACTTGGAATAATAATAACTAAGTTTATTTTCAATTAGATCTACTGGTGGAGTTGTCAAAGCTGTGTAATCATTCTCAAGTGTACTCCAGACATCATACCAAAGTGACTTCAAATAAGTTTTCATTCGTATGCTCCAGAATGCATAATTTGATTCATCGAAGAATGAAGCTCTCTGTGTAGAAAAATCTTCCTTATCCATGTGTGCTGTAAGGATTCACCTTCTAGTGATTAGACTGATTCTAAAGGAATCCTCTACGATACCAATTGTTGGCACACTTATACTGAGAGGGAGGGGTAAATCAGTATAGGACTATTTTTTCTTTTCTTATAATATTTATTAATTTATTACTTCACCAGTCATAAGAAGTTAATAAGAAATGTGCATACAATCATATAATCCACAATACATAGGAATTTCACGTGGAAACCAAAATGGGAGAAAACCACAATTTTTTTTTTTCATAAATATTGTAGGCACCATTCTACTATTAAAATGCTTGCAGGAACCAATCTGCAAGAGACATCAATATCCTCACCTAAGCATAAAATTAGAAACAATGTTTGCATGCACCAACCTGCACAAGACACCAATGCCCTTGAATGGGCACCTACTTAGTTCTCCATGTAGGCACCAACCTACAATTGCTAGATTCAAAAGAACCCACCTACAATTGCTAGATTCAAAAGAACCCACCTACAGGAGACACCAATCCCCTTAGCTGAGCACCATCTCAACACTTCTTGCAGATACCAATTTTAATGGAAACATCAATCTCCTTAAGCTATTAACAATACCATATTATCTCTTTCCTTCAAGCTTTAACTTACACAAGTTTGCTTCTCCATCTCTATTTTCACAGTTCTCGATCTGCATAGGTCTAGAATTTTCTTTGTCCTTGCAGCTAGCAACCACCCTTATATGATGTTCCTTTCATTCTCTAGCATCCTTGGACCTATGAGCCTCATAGTTTCTCTTCCACAATACTTACTTACACACTCTTGTTTTACTCACACACTCGAATATGATTTAGGAATCTTTATTTATACATTCTCTGCTTTCATAGATTTTTCCACATACTCCAAAAGAATATATCCATGGGGTCGAATCTAGATCCTTCCTTTCTCCATTAAAATGGGCTATATAACTCCTCTGAAACACTTCCTTGAAACCGATCTTGGTTCCCATCTGTTGCATGTGATATCGTTCACTAGTCCTCAACGCTCAACCAACATTAGATCTAGTCCATATTTGATCTTGTCTGTCGGTTGTTCATAGCTCATCAAAACACATAAAACATTCATGGTTGCTCAACAATAATCTGATTTGTCCTCAAATAGATCTTGACTGTTAATTTGGTCTCTATTCACAAAAACACACAACAGGTCCTTCTGGATGAAAAACTATTAGATACCACCAAGATTACATGTGGACCGTCAATCTATTCTCACCTTGCCACCAGAATGATGATTTACATTGAAACAATATCCTTTTTCATCGCTGGGATAGAAATAACACGGGCATACAATTCAATTTTGGAGGATCTTGTCCAACGCGCTGCTCCAATGGATGTTATGGTCCTTGGAAGCAGGGATCAATGACCTTGATATCATCGGTTTGTAAGTTAACCGATGGTTAAAACTCACATCTTCATTTGCTTGTTAACTTATCAGGTGGGGCCCACAACGATCTATGACTGAGATTGCATATTTCCTACTCGTTGATCTATGACTCACAAGCATTCCTCGAGTCCCTCATCGTCACTGGAATACCTTCGCTTCAAGTATCACAACCCACTCCGACCATCACTTCTCCGACGAACGACATAGATCTACTCGACTTCAACGACTGAGATGATTTCCTAGAGGTCTTGTTGATGGGTCCGAATGGCCTGCCAAGCAAGTAAGGGAGAATTCCTAATGACAGGTCCCAATTATACCTACTCTCATTTGGTGTAGCGTTTCTAAAGAGTATATGGGGCTCATTGCCACTCATAATTAAAGGAAGAAAAAGGGGAAAGGCATGGACTTACCCTCAAAGAGTTCTAATTAATCTTAGGACTAATCTAACTGAAAGTAAACTAATCTAATCTAACTACTTCTAACCTATCCCAGGATAAAAACTAATAGAATCAGTACAGTAAGAGATAATATCATCAGAACCATAAGAAATTCATGTATGCTAATGATAAGTGATAGCAACAATGCTGCAGATACATAAAAAATTAGTTGTATAGTACATTCATAACATTATTTCTGTACTCATATGGAAACATGTAACAACATGAGAAATATAGAACAAAGTGAAGAAGGAGTTCTAACAACAAAATTCTATGCTAATAAAGCATAAGATAAACGCACAAAGAATAGTCTCATATACATTCATCAAAGCCACAAATTTATGAAATGACTCTTTCTCTTTATTCCCTCAATAGTAATAGTACCATATTTCATTTACAAAGGGAAAAAGTCCCCTCTTACATTAAGTGAGTTCTCTTTTATAAAACAAGAGAGACTTTTCAACTCTCATGGATGTTCATTTCATTTTCCCCCAATTTATTTGCACATTTCAAATTTATTTCATATTTTCAAAAATGAATATGCGAGGGTTACAAAAAATTTTTGGAGAGTCTCTTGGGAGGTTATTTTCACCCTTAGGTAGCTCATAAATGTCATTCATTTGAAAATATTAATATCTCTGTCTGTTGGCATCATATTCTGTATTCCTTGAGTCATTCTAGGAATTTATGGATTTAGTCTGCTAATTAATATATTTTTATCTTCTTCTCCTCTATCTCAACTTTCCATAGAGCTATTTATGGTCCACTTTCATTGTTTGTAGCTTGAGATCTGTCTGCTTAAACATGCATATCCTGTTCTTGTCTCAAATTTGGGATTCTTATGTGTTTTGAATTTTTGGAAACTTTCCATCCAATATCTTCCAATAATTTCTATCCCATCTCATTATTCTCTCTTCTAGATTTCCATAGAGCCCTCTTGGGCCTAATTTCATTGCTCAGAGCTCCAGATATTTCTTCTTGAAGTTTGCACAATCATTTCTTCCCCCAAATCCGTGGTCTGTTGTTTTCTGTGTTTTTTGACATATTTTGCCACATTTTTTTTTATCATGGATACCTATTCCACTACATTCTTCTTTCCGATACCTTTCCAATGAGGTATCATGGACCCAATTATGACACATGGATCCCAAGTTATGTTTGTTTAAAAAACGTCGCTCAACAACCGTCGATTTAGCCTATGGGTGAATTTGAACTATTTTTCCTTGACTTACAAATAGAAATCCAACACACATAAAAGAATCCAATGCTTTAGTGATTTAAATGGTTTTGGATCATATGGTTAAATTGAAATAAGAACCCAAGGTAAGCATGGGATCGATGACTTGTAGTATACTTTTATCTATTTTTCCCCCTTTTTTTTATTTTTTAAAAATTAGGAAAATAATTAAAAAGA
>JASDQU010105736.1:148580-159653 GCA_032191745.1 Picea mariana | reverse complement strand
ATTTAATCATAAATTCACTTTTAATACTAAAATGAATAAAGTGGAAAATAATGATGTGAAACCCAAATGTATTTATGAAAATGATATGACGAAGGTTTAATTGGGCGATGAAATGTAAGGAATAGTGAAGGGAAAGGTGGATGAAAATACGACATTTCTGAGTCCCAACAACATTGTCCTAACGATTTCTTGTACATGTCTATTTTTCCTTTCAACTACTCCATTTTGTTGAGGAGTTCTTGCCACTGAATAGTGTCTTTTTATTCCATGGGTTTCACAAAATTCTTCAAATTCATTGGATGTGAACTCACCTCCATTATTTGAACTTAATCATTTGATCTTCATATTAGTCTCATTCTCAACTAAAGATTTTAATGCTTTGAACTTTTCGAATGCCTCAGATTTATCTTTGAGAAAGGAAACCCAAGTCATTATTTTATAATCATCAATGAGCAACATAAATAGATTTCTCCTTGCAGCCTTTTTGTTCTTTTTGGTTGTCAGATATCTGTATGCACAAGTTACAATGTCTTGGATGTTACATATTCCTTTGTATTGAAGCTCACCCTTGATTGTTTTCCATGTTGGCACTACTTGCAAACAATTTTTGAGGGTTTTGTTATCTTTGGCATATCTCTTATTGCTTGTATGGCACTATTTTTTACCAAGTTGTCAAATTTCATATGACCCATTCTTTTATTCCACAACCAAATTTCATCTATCTACCCCATGACCCATTTTTCTCCATTAATTTCATCAAGAATGTGTACATTATTTGGGGTCCTGATTTTTTTTTCATCCAACTTGCCTAATTTTTCTTTTCCGATCTCACATTCTTTGGAGTCAAAACTAAGAGTGTGTCCTTGGTCACACATTTGGATTACACTAAGAATATTATGTTTCAAGTTTTCAACACAGAGAACCTTTTCTGCTTTAGCTCTTCCATTGTCAAGATTGAGAGTTTCTTTTCCAAATATCTTTGACTTTCCATTGTCTCTAATGGTAACACTACCTTCATTCTTCTTCAAAGTGATAAAATTTGTTCTGTCTCTTGCCATGTGACTAGAGAACCCATTGCCAATGACCCACTGATCCTTATTTTTTTGTGCATGAAGTACAGCTTGAACGAACATGTATTTTTCTTTCTTTTGTTCCCTTTGTTCCTGATTTCTTTCCATGATTTTCGGTGATCCCTCTTTCTGATATTTTTTAAAATCACTTATATAGAATTTTTTTATATGCCCAAAATTATTGCAGTTATAACAAATGATTTTATAGTTTAGGAAAGGGGAAAATGAGTTGTAGTTTCTTCTTGAGAATCCATGGGTATATTTGTTGTTGTTCCTCATGTAACTTTATCTTACATTTGTTCTACAATCTATTGCTTTATGAACAAAAACATTGCAAGAGTAACAATAGCCAAAGAACGAATTTTGGTACCTAATTGAATGATTCCATAATGATGGGAGAGTCTTTCTGATTCTGTGCTTGTGAAGAAGATTTGTCTTCTATGGAACATATTGATCTTCCTTCCTATTGATTTCAACCTTGATAGAATTGTTTATTATATCAGCGTAACTCTTAGTCCTTTCTTGACTTGATTGTTTTGAAGAGGTTGAGGCTTCTTCATCAACATCCTCATTTTCACTATAGCCAAGATTAGTCTTTTCAAATGGTGATCTTTGAATATTTATGATTTCATTCAAGGTTGTAGAGCTCTTTTCAAATTTGGTGTTGGTATGTGATTTTTCCAACTCCTTTCTTAGATAGACTATTTCACATTCTAGACTATTGCAACTATATTTTTTTTCTTTTAACTGGGCTCTTAAGAATTATTCAATTCTCTTTGTCTCTTCTACTTGTGTTTTTAAACTGATGATGATCTTTTCATTTCCATCAAAGTTTTCTTTCAAAGTGATCATTTCTTTTCTGTACTTCTTCAGTTGCTCCTTTAGTAGCCCTTTTTTGTTCCTTAGTTTCTCTATTTTATTTAGAGAAGATATGAGACCTTTTTCAAGATTTACTTCTACATCAGTCTCAGATTCTTATTCTTCTGTTAGGTATGCATTTCCATTATCTAGGACATCAGTCTATTTTTGTACACCCATATATAGAATTTCTTCTTTTTCACTATCACTGTCATGCGAAAAGTTATCCTAATTGGTCTATATATTCTTCTTTTTCCTATATAACTTCCTCCTCTTTTTAGTCTTACCCTTCTTGTACCTTTTGAAACTAGAATCTTATTTCAAATTACTATCTCCATTCTTCACATAAGGACATTTATAAGCAAAGTGTCCTACTTTTCCATAGTTAAAGCATATGAAGGGAAACGTATCTTTGTGTTTGCTTGATCCTCTCTTGATCTTTCTAACAAAGTTTGCTTCTTCTTCATTTGATTCGATGTTTGATTTGTCACTTGGTTTGCATTTTGTTGTGTTTGTCTTCTTTGATGCCTTGAAAGATGCTTCCTTCCTTGTTGGATTTTATTGTTTATCCTTTTCTATCCTCATTTCATATGCACTGAGAATTCTATGTAATTTATCCATTGCCAATTTGTACAGGTCCTTCATTTCTTCAATGGTCGATATCTTGGGGTTGAATCTTGAGGAAAGTGACCTAAGCACGTTTTGCACAACACTAGTTTCTTTAACCTCTTCTCCCATTCCTATGATGGTGTTGTCAATCTTATCTACTCAAAGAAAGTAGTCCACAATACTCCCTTATTCTTTCAACATAAGAGTCTCAAATTGACCTCTATGGGTTTGTAATTTTTTCTTCTTGACCTTGTCATCTCCTTAATATATTTTCTGAAGCTTGTCCCACATTTATTTTGCTGAAGTACAATGCATGAATTTAACAACCTGTGATTCTTCCAGGCCACATATGATTGTACTCATGGACTTGGAATAATAATAACTAAGTTTATTTTCAATTGGATCTACTGGTGGAGTTGTCAAAGCTGTGTAATCATTCTCAAGTGTACTCCAGACGTCATACCAAAGTGACTTCAAATAAGTTTTCATTCGTATGCTCCAGAATGCATAATTTGATTCATCGAATAATGAAGCTCTCTGTGTAGAAAAATATTCCTTATCCATGTGTGCTGCAAGGATTCACCTTCTAGTGATTTGACTGATTCTAAAGGAATCCTCTATGATACCAATTGTTGGCACACTTATACTGAGAGGGAGGGGAAAATCAGTATAGGACTATTTTTTATTTTCTTATAATATTTATTAATTTATTACTTCACCAGTCATAAGAAGTTAATAAGAAATGTGCATACAATCATATAATCCACAATACATAGGAATTTCACGTGGAAACCAAAATGGGAGAAAACCACAATTTTTTTTTTCATAAATATTGTAGGCACCATTCTACTATTAAAGTGCTTGCAGGAACCAATCTGCAAGAGACATCAATATACTCACCTAAGCATCAAATTAGAAACAATGTTTGCATGCACCAACCTGCACAATACACCAATGCCCTTGAATGGGCACCTACTCAGTTCTCCATGTAGGCACCAACCTACAATTGCTAGATTCAAAAGAACCCACCTACAGGAGACACCGATCCCCCTAGTTGAGCACCATCTCAACACTTCTTGTAAATACCAATTTTAATAGAAACATCAATCTCCTCAAGCTATTAACAATACCAGATTATCTCTTTCCTTCAGGCCTTAACTTACACAAGTTTGCTTCTCCATCTCTATTTTCACAGTTCTTGATCTACATAGGTCTAGAATTTTCTTTGTCCTTGTAGCTCACAACCACCCTTATATGATGTTACTTTCATTCTCTAGCATCCTTGGACCTATGAGCCTCATAGTTTCTTTTCCACAATACTTACTTACACACTCTCATTTTACTCACACACTCGAATATGATTTAGGAATCTTTATTTATACATTCTCTGCTTTCATAGAATTTTCCACATACTCCAAAAGAATATATCCATGGGGTCGGATCTAGATCCTTCCTTTCTCCATTAAAATGGGATATATAAGTCCTTTGAAACACCTCCTTGAAACTGATCTTGGTTCCCATATGTTGCATGTTATATCGTTCATTGGTCCTCAACGCTCAACCAACATTAGATCTGGTCCAGATTTGATCTTGTCCGTCGGTTGTTCATAGCTCATCAAAACACATAAAACATTCATGGTTGCTCAACAATAATCTGATTTGTCCTCAGATAGATCTTGACTGTTAATTTGGTCTCTATTCACCAAAACACACAACACGTCCTTTCGGCTAAAAAACTATTAGATACCACCAAGATTACATGTGGACCATCAATCTATTCTCACCTTGCCACCAAAATGATGATTTACATTGAAACAATATCCTTTTTCATCGTTAGGATAGAAATACCACGGGCATACAATTCGATTTTGGAGGATCTTTTCCAACGCACTGCTCCAATGGATGCTACGGTCCTCGGAAGTAGGGATCAATGACCTTGATATCATCGGTTTGTAAGTTAACCAATGGTTAAAACTCACATCTTCATTTTCTTGTTAACTTATCAGGTGGGGCCCACAACGATCTATGACTGAGATTTCATATTTCCTACTCGTTGATCTACGACTCACAAGCATTCTTGGAGTCCCTCGTCGTCACTGGAATACCTTCACTTCAGGTATCACAACCCACTTTGACCATCACTTCTCTGACGAACGACATAGATATACTCAACTTCAACGACTGCGATGATTTCCTAGAGGTCTTGTTGACGGGTCCGAATGGCCTGCCAAGCAGGGAAGGGAGAATTCCCAATGACAGGTCCCAATTATACCTATTGTCATTTGGTGTAGCGTTTCTGAAGAGTATATGGGGCTCATTGCCACTCATAATTAAAAGAAGAAAAAGGGGAAAGGCAATGGACTTACCCCCAAAGAGTTCTAATTAATCTTAGGACTAATCTAACTGAAAGTAAACTAATCTAATCTAACTACTTCTAACCTATCCCAGAACAAAAACTAATAGAATCAGTACAGTAAGAGATAATGTCATCAAAACCATAAGAAATTCATGTATGCTAATGATAAGTGATAGCAACAATGCTACAGATACATAAAAAATTAGTTGTATAGTACATTCATAACATTATTTTTGTACTCATATGGAAACATGTAACAACATGAGCAATATAGAACAAAGTGAAGAAGCAATATAGAACAAAATTCTATGCTAATAAAGCATAAGATAAACACACAAAGAATAGTCTCATATACATTCATCAAAGCCACAAATTTATGAAATGACTCTTTCTCTTTATTCCCTCAATAGTAATAGTACCATAATTCATTTACAAAGGGAAAAGGTCCCATCTTACATTAAGTGAGTTCTCTTTTATAAAACAAGAGAGACTTTTCAACTCTCATGGATGTTCATTTCATTTTCTCCCAATTTATTTGTACATTTCAAATTTATTTCATATTTTCAAAAATGAATATGTGAGGGTTACAAAAAAAAATTGGAGAGTCTCTTGGGAGGTTATTTTCGCCCTCAGGCAGCTCATAAATGTCATTCATTTGAAAATATTAATATCTTTGCTTGTTGGCATCATATTCTGTATTCCTTGAGTCATTCTAGGAATTTATGGATTTAGCCTGCTAATTAATTTATTTTTATCTTCTTCTCCTCTGTCTCAACTTTCCATAGAGCTATTTCGGGTCCACTTTCGTTGTTTGTAGCTTGAGATCTATTTGCTTAAACATGCATATCCTGTTCTTGTCTCAAATTTGGGATTCTTATGTGTTTTGAATTTTTGGAAACTTTCCATCCAATATCTTCCAATAATTTCTATCCCATCTCATTATTCTCTCTTCTAGCTTTCCATAGAGCCCTCTTGGGCCTAATTTCGTTCCTCAGAGCTCCAGATATTGCTTCTTGAAGTTTGCATAATCATTTCTTCCCCCAAATCCGTGGTCTGTTGTTTTCTGTGTTTTTTGACATCTTTTGTCACTTTTTTTTTTTTTTTTTCATGGATACTTATTCCACTGCATTCCTCTTTCCGATACCTTTCCAACGAGGTATCATGGACCCAATTATGACACATGGATCCCAGTTTATGTTTGTTTAAAAAACATCGCTCAACAACTGTCGATTTAGCCTATGGGTGAATTTGAACTATTTTTCCTTGACTTATAAATAGAAATCCAGCACACAAAATAATCCAATGCTTTAGTGATTTAAATGGTTTTGGATCATATGGTTAAATTGAAATAAGAACCCAAGGTAAGCACGGGACCGATGACTTGTAGTATACTTTTATCTATTTTTCCCCCTTTTTTAAAAAAAAAAAATTAGGAAAATAATTAAAAAGAAATATATATATATTTTACATTAATCTACATTAATTGCAATTATTAACAAAAATTAACAAAATTTCCTCTAATTTATGTGATAATCAAATAAAATTAAAATTAAAATAATCCAATTAGCCCCATTAATGTAAAATAAAATTACTAAAATTAAAATTAATAAAATAATAATAATTACCCTAGCCCACTCTAGATTTGAACATGTGAACTCCAAGGAGGAAATATATGTTTTTAACCATTAGACCCACTCAATTACTATACTCTCCCTACCTATGAGAAACTAGTAATTATCATACCACAAATTGCCACACCAATTCACATTTGTGAAATGGCCTAGTCCATTCCCTAGCTTGCAAACTTAAATTCCATTCTCCTTCATCAAAATCATAAAAAACACAACACTTTTGTTTCCATACGCGATTCACACATGTGAAAATTGTGTACACATGCTATTTTCCAGTGTACAAACCATGTATACCCTCAATTTTGTGAAAAAATAAAAATATTCCACATTTTCGGGCAAAGTTTTCGATTGGGATCATTCCCAAACTTCCCTTCGCCCATACACAACATAATACAACCACCTCAACCCCTTTAGGATGGTATATAAGAACCTATGGGGATATGGATGAGGGGATAAAACATTGGTGCAAGATTATGCTGATGAATTTACAAGCTTCCTTATTTCCTTGAGCCACTTAGTAGCATCCCCCTGATTTGGAAACTTGTTTTCCAACATTCATTCTCCTCTCATATATGACTCTAGGGTGTGTTCCTATCCCTTCTGAGTCATTCGAGGAAGATCCATTTAGTTGATTTAATGCCATAAGTGCCAGTGGAGGAACCTAGGTGGTTTGCTTCAAGGTAGTGCCACTGATTAGAGCCATGTTGTAACTAGCTACTTAAACTACTTTCAATAAAAAAGTTTTATTTCCCTCCATATATGTGTAATTTCATTCAATCTATTTATATATGTTAACTTTCTTTACATATTTGAATTTGCACATTACATGCATAACTTGATTTCATAACTACATTGTTGTAGTATAGACTTGATCTCCTTTTGCATGTTCATATATGAAGAGATCAGGAGCAAATCAAAGGTCAAGAGAAAGGAACTACATTAACCATTTGGATACAATTTGTGAGGTCTTCTATTCTCTCTTCCAAGTAGTTATTTTTATTGTAAGTTTTCATGTGTGAGGGTAGGGTTTTTGTTTTAAATACGGTTAGGATACGGTTAGGATATATTGTGACAAAGAACCAAGGTCACAGGGTAAAAATACGATAAAATAATTGGCAACCATAATGGGGATATTTTCTCCTTGTTTGGGTTAGTCTTAGGTTTTTTTGTGTTGTCTTGATTTTTGTAATTTTCTTGTTTCCTGGGCTTTCTTTCAAAGCATTTTCCATCTCATAAAATTTCATACGGTAGAAGGCCAAAGCACGCAAAAAATCCATACACTCTTCCTACAGTGATATAGGTCACGCACATAAACTTATATACGCTATTTTCTAGTGTACAAACTGCATATACTTCCAAAAAGTAACCTTTTTCTCGTTTTGTAGCTTTTTTGAAGCCTTGTTTTAACTAGTTTGGGGGTCATTTTGGGAGATTTTGGTCCCAAAACCTTTTGTGGCCTATAGGAGGTTGGTAAAGACTTAAATTTGAGTGGAAAACAAATTTTTTTGATCCATATTTGTCTCCTTTTATCCCTTGGATTGCATGACTATAAGAGTAGTCATGTTCTCAAGATTTCAGTTTTTTGGTTACTGTTGTGGTCATTTTTGAAATTTGAGTTTGTATTTGAGTTCGAGACTTTTGTTTTGCGTTTTCCTTGGATTTTTCAAACATAAAACCAAAAATTTTATTTCTTTTGGAATATTTTGTTTGTTTTGCTTTGGTAGAAAGAAGAAGAAAATGAAAAAAAAAAACCTAGGTTTTTGCTAGTTAGGTCTCCTTCTTTCTTTGCATTGTTTTGCATTGTTATTTGAAAAAGGAAAAGATATTAGCATAGGATTTTGTTCTCCTCTCATATTGAAATCATTTCAAAAGAAAATTAAGAAAGAAAATCCTTGTGTTTGTTTCTTTTTTTTCTCTTGAAAGTTGCATTATGGATTTTGCATCAGGAAATGAATAATTTGCATTTCAAGGTTTGAAGGAATGCATTTTTTCTTTTTTGAAGATATTTTTTCATTGAAGGATTAGTGTAAAGTTTTATTTGTTAGTGTTCTTATAAGTTTCATTTTTTTTCAAGAGTCTCAAACAACATCAATTTCACTTCCGTACCCTTTGAGTAAAAAACAACCTCTAAGTTGAACGCTAAATTTAAAATATACTGGACTTTGTTTCCAGGGTTCAAAAACAAGTTTAGGGTTAGGTCCTTGGATTAGGATTGGAGAGATAAATCTCCAAGGCTGGTAAGAAAACATAGGAGTATGAGATAGAGATATTTCAAAACCAACTATTGTATGAGTATAACCGAGAATATCTTATAACACAGGAGTCAAATACGAGGTCGCGTGAAGAAGAGTTGAGGAGATAAATTTTGGATTACTAAGAGCGGGGGTGAATCAATAATAGAGTAATTTAATCCTTTTTAACCATATAATACAAGTGTTATATCAATGTATCATTATCATCCAATTACTGCAGAGTAAATAAACAATGAACAAATGAACACTCATACACATACATAGTACACCAGTGTTTTACGTGGAAACCCAAAGCGGGAGAAAACCACATAATTCTCTTTCTTATATGTCTTGAATAATTACATTCATTGGAAGCACCAACTTCCTTTGTTTTCCAGCTACAACTGGAAGGAGGCTCCAACTCCCTTGTTTCTCAAGCTACAACCTGAGGGAAGCTCCAACTCCCCTATTCTCTGGCTACAACTAGAAGGAGGCTACAACCCCCTATGTTCTCCGGCTACAACCACTTGTCCTTGCCCCATCCAACCAACCTGAAGTAAAATTAGAATAATGGAACCACTGTCACACTATCACTATGAGATATACCATTGTAAACCTGTACCAATAAACCTTAACCATGCATCAACCATGCATCAACCTGTACCTCAACCTACAATCAACCTATACCATAAACAAGTTCATCAACCATACACCAACTTGTACCAAAACAACCTATAATCAACATGTACCATAAACAAATGCATCCAAACATGTACCAAGTATTCACCAATCATGTGTCAACTACTCATCAACTATGACTCATCAAAATGTACCAACATCATCAACTATACACCTCATTTATGTGCCAACTCATCAACTACTTGTCTGAACCATGTACCCAACATGTACCTTAACCAAACGACCTCATCAATTTCATCATCAAAATATGATTTGTAACTCCGTAATAGACCTGGTCTATATGATCACATACCTACAAACCTTCCTTAACTTTCACAACAAGAGACTAGCATTTTCATCAACCTTTTCTTTAGTCTCACATGACTAGTTTGGGATTAGTCAACAACCCTAACTTGAAATAATCATAACTATGTACCTGTATTGAATAAATATTTGAAAATAGTATACAATTTTATTCAATTTTTTTTATGCAATTCCTCCAGGTGGAACTACTTGGAACCTCTCAGAAAAGGAGTTATAGAAAAAATGGCATACCTTGCTGAATTCTGGCTTATTCTAGAGAGCGACCTTATATAGCATGCCCCGCATGAAATATTTTTTGAATGGATATGAAAATGTTACACATAATAATATAGACCATACTATAACCAATACATTTGGTCTTACTAAATTTGGATATGTTATGAATAAGTTATGACGTTTTTACCTGAAATAACTATTTTAGACTAGTTTCAGGACTAGCCACAAACCCTATTTTCCACGGAGTGTAACTCCAAAAATGAAACGACCCAAAAGATGAATTACTTACCAAAGATACATGGATATGTTTCCTCAATGACCTATCAATTTCATGGTCTAAATCATTCTAGAAAAAATGTTATTGCGAAAATGGTGAGATGACCTGTAAATAACATACCTTAGAAAGCATCATCAAAAGAATTTATCCTTCCTTAAATTCCGGCCTTCTTTTCTTCACCTTCCCTCTAAAATTTGGCTTATATATCCTTTGGTTACCTCAGTCACCTATAGATATTCAATATGCTCAAGTGTGATATGAAATGAGAGAGCCTTGCCTCTTATTTATACTCTCCAAGTAGCTTCCTTAAAAGCATCTTCCAGGTCACTTAACCCACTTCTAGGTCACTTAACCTATTTCTAGGTCACTTAACCCATTTCTAGGTCACTCAACTTTTTTCTAGGTCACTTAACCTATTTCTAGGTCACTCAACTTATTTCTAGGTCACTTAACCCATTTCTAGGTCACTTAACCTATTTTCCTCATTTTTAGGGTTAACCACTTTCCATAATTAGAAAGTTCTCCATTTCTTTATCATTTAAATATTCCTCCTTGACTTTGTCACCTCACTTTATAATATTCTTTGATTTTGTCACTTCACTTTATTATTTAAATAATCCTCCTTTACTTTGTTACTTTTCTTTACCAGTTAAATAATAATTTCTTCTTTGCAAGCTCTTTGACTTCTTTGACCTTTTGGGGCTTCAAGCCTACATATGAGGGTCCTCCAACTTCGTAAGGCCATAAATCTCAAAGCATGAGGAGTTATGTGATGTTCCAAATACCACCAGAAATGGCATGACATGTAATATCCATATATAAT
>JASDQU010105736.1:130752-147218 GCA_032191745.1 Picea mariana | reverse complement strand
CTAAACTAAACAACTAATATACTAATTCTAACTACTAATCTAAACTACAAATATATCTAACTAAACTACTTAAATTATACTAACAAATAAACTATTAAATAAATAACAAACTAACCTGAAGAAACACTCCAGGTTTGTCCTGAATGTAATGACTGTCTTAGCTGATCGGAGGGAGGAAAGCCGCACCGAATTATCCACTAGATTCTCGTAAACGGGAAGCTGATGTGCTCTTCAATATAATTACAGGACAAACAAGACATAAAAATTTACAACAATCTTATGATTTATAAATCTTCACAGTTAGATAAATCTGTATGTAAAGATCTATACAAAATGATTCAATTAATGAAGAAGAGAAATCTGTGATTCATTAACTGAAACCAAGAAATTGTTGTACTTTTAAAAATAATGAAAGAGATCAGATATGGATAGCATTTTAATCAAATCATATCATCCTGCAATAGATTATGATAGCTAAAGTAGTCTATAATCAACTGCAAATGACATGCATAAACTTGAAACAAAAGATTGATATTATGAAAGCAAAAGCTGTAGCAAAACATCAACTCTTGTCTCAGTTTGTATTAGAAATCCATAGCCTGGTTCTCCCACAAGTGAGGATGATCCTTATTACAAAAAATAATAAGTATTTAAAGACCTCCTACAGGGTAAAACATCCCTGTGGAAGTTATCAAAGTTGTTTACAGAAAATCTGGGATGATATCCCAAGTTCCTATCTCTAACTCAAACTAACAACTTAAAAATAAACTATATCACACAAATATCTCCTAGACTGTCCAGCATGTCCAATGCAATTTGAATGTACCTGCAAGAGGTCAAAAAAGGGCAAGTTAGGAGGATATTCTTCTAATGAAAATGATAAAAATCTAATTCTATAGACTAGCTACAGAATCTTGCGATTCTGTAGCTGGTCTAAATCAGACATAGAATCAGCATTAAAATCATTTCAAATCTTTAAAGAATTAAATTCAAACTATTAGCAAGTATCTAATTGCTATTTGAAAGACAAACGAATCATTCAAATTGAAATTGTTATACTAATTTGAGATCAAAACAAGATTGAGATCAATCAGACGACTATAGAGAAGCATGTACTCTGTTTCGTTTGTTGTCACAAAATCGGGTAAACGGAATCATATTGGATAACTGACAGTACTGAAATCGATTCATAACCAATTGAAATCACAAATAGTTTCTTCAGCTATCCATAAAATCAATTCAAATCCAAACCAAATTAACAGGATCATTTTCTCAAATTGATCGCAATATATTAAACACAACAAACGATCCATATTATTAGCGAATCGAATCAAAACTGGTATGTAAACAAAATCACAATGGCTTCAATCGGTTGATAACAGGGTCTGTAGGACTTGTTCAATCGTTTGTTATTGCTAATTGGGGCAAACAAAATCGATTGACTTTCAATAAAATCATTACTCGAATTCATTTCAAAACGAACTATTCACCGAATTTCATCATACGAATTCAACAGAGATGACAAATGTCGATCTGAGTTTAACAAACTCGTTTTGAAAATTAAAATCAATAGAACGACATCAAGTTTGTTTTCGAAACGAATCCAACTCATAACCCAATCAAAACAAAAGCAAATCGAACAGTTTGAGTTTGACACAGTTGTTATGAAACGACATAGTTCCATGATTTTCGGCGAAGAGATCTTTTACACAGGTCAGATATAATCCAAATTCGGACGAGAATGTTGACAAAACAGAGTTGTTTTCCCAATTTTAATAGACTATATCGTAATTATCAAACCAATTCAATCCTATGAAATCGTTTAAAAATTCAAATCATAAAAACTAAATCAGGGTTGCTGTGATCCAACCACAACGATATTATATCAAATCAAAACATGGTCGTGCTCTAATTTTATCATAAAAATCTCCTATTCAGATCGATATAAACAAAATCCAATAAAAAAAAAAACACTACTGATTTCGTTAACTCGGGTCAATAGACAAACGAATCAAACCCAATGAAAACCAATCAATTGCTATACTGGGCACGACCAAATCGTTTACCAAAATCATCACTTCATTTATTTTTAGCAAAATGAAAACAATGTATAGGATCCAAAAAACTATGATAGAGTCATTTCGAATGATGGACAAAGCTATTTGAAAACCAAACTCAAATCATTATATTAATCCTAGCAATTCACAAAACGAAAGTGATATCGAAATTCATACCTGGATGACGAGCAGACAATTTGATCATGACATTTTGGAATTCACGAAAGCTGTAGCCAATTTGACATTCCTAAAAATGATGGAACCAGTGGTTTTCTGCTTCTTGTCATCAGCTCGAAGCTTGTCCCTTTGGCTTGTCAACACTGTAACTTGGTTTTCCAACAATTTGATCTTCGACTGTAAAAAGGGAACGTCGGTATAGTAGCGTTCCAACCACACATTACATTGGTCGCATGACGACTGTCCGGGCTTTGAAATTGTAGGTGAGGGTTTGTTTAAATCACCGAGGGTTTCATTAAGTAGCTTGATCCCGGGGTAGCTAGGATTGTCCTTTAGGTAAGGGGGTAAATTAGAAATGAAATCATAGGGTGGCTTAGAGCACAAACCTTGGGAGTAAGGGTACTCACTGGCTAGGAAGCGTTTGATGTCAGAGTCCGAGTCTTCACTAAGGACTATGGGCATCTACTCGGAACTAGGTTTAGGTTTATTCCTAGCCATTCTCGAGATAAGTCGGGCATTCTTTTTACCTTTGTCGTCGACAGTAGGGTTTCTCTTGACCTTTTTTCTCATAGGATTTTTAATAGCTTCTGTCTTATCTATTGCGATGTCGGGTAGGTCGATATCAGGGTCGACTGAGGGTTTGGGAGAGGGTAGTAGGACATGGAAAGGCACGGGTGGCTCGACCTTAGTTTCACTAACCACAGGCTTGTCAATTTGGACAGGCTCTATATCAGCAAAACCATTTCGAGAGATAAAAGCTTGCCAACTATCACCGTGAAGATTTAAGTGGTGAACAATGATGAGTCTGATTAGGCCATGGTGGAACAAGCTACTATCGGCCTTCTCTCATTTAAACCTCTTAGCCATTTTATAAAGGTTATGTTGGAAGTAGAATGGCATATTCAATGAATAACCCATAAAATTTATTATCAAACGAAGGTGATAAAGAAAAACCAGTCCATACCGACCCTCACAGGTCACGAATTGTTTAACCACTATCAACAAATCATGCCACCTTGGTTTAAGCGTGGAAATGGGCATACCTCTGTCACAAGATGTGACCTTCCGCGAGAGGAACAATAGTGACCATGGCACCTCCTCAACTTTAGAGTTTTTGAACCAAAGTTGGCCCATGGATGCTAACCCTGTGGCAGAGCTAATAAACTCTTCACTGAATTCAAGTTGAATGTCACCAATTTTGGCCCTACAACCATCAAAAGTTAGGGCAAACTGTTGTGCAACAAATAAATTAAAACCCTCAAACTTTTGTACAAAGGTGAACCAACCATTATCTTGCAAATATTTCCGGGCGTTATCGAACAGTAGCAAGGCTTGACTACCGTTCGGCTCAATTCACACCACCGGTTCCATGGAGCCGAGCACACGGTGCACTATGTGAACAAGCCAGGGTTTGAATCAAAGCATACGCCAGAGAAGAATGCTCGAAAGGTTACCTGATGCTAGCAAAGGTGAAGCAAGGATAGGGATAAACATTAATGACATCATGCGAAGGTGGTGGAGCTATTTGTTGGCCATGCAGAATAGTCATTACCAATGGTACAACAACTGACGCTTTCAACTATTCAACCCACTATTGTATAGTTTAACAATTATGTCTTTTTCCCAACCAATGAAATCAATGGTAAGTGTATTAATCATTCGCTCAAGCAATGGTTATACCATAGTTTTAAAACCAAACACATGAATCAAAACTAATACCAATGTTTTGACTACGTGACATGCGTTGTATAGAACGATTCATACCAAGAGTTTAACCAACGCCAATGCATTTAAACCATAACATCAATGTATTTTATGAAACCAATATGCCAAGTAGATCAATCAAAGAACATGTAAACAAAATCCCCAATGTATCACAAACTCAATGAAACAAAATCACACAATCAATCCAAGAATTTCAAATGAGTACAGATCGAAAGGTCTTGCCAACTGTATAATGATAAGTAAAATGTAAGCGCAATAGGCATATCGACAAGAATGATAATGACAATTCAATAATGATTTAAATGTGACTTCGAAAGACCAAGTTTTCACGCTTACAGTTGTGAAAACAAAAACGAAGGCAAGTGTGCAAATATCGCAAAAATAAAAGTGTCGTTTATTTGAGAATTGTGACGAAAAATTAAGGTTTGCAAAACACTAGTGTAGGCAGCTCATAAGGACAGTGGAAAATGTGAATTGGCTGCCAACAACACCAAAAATGCGAATTAGATTCCTAGAAACATAAAAAAATACTGAATTACACTCAATATCATCATAAAGGATGAGTTATTCATACTTGGTGTGGATCATAGCCATTTGACATAAAATCTCTTCAAAACATGAAAACGCATATACACATTCGTCAAAAAGGATCTAATTAACGTCATAAAATCAATCATATCACGGGCCCAACACGTTGCATTCCACGCTGCCCCATAGGGCCTCACCCTGCTTGTAGCGACAAGTTTACAACCTGTCACTCATTGCGAGAAATGGGTTGTAAACCTGCCAGTACAATTCAAGCTTCATCATATGAGGCAAAATTGAATATGGTGTGGGAGGGTGTTGATCTCTTTTCCTGTTAGGGACAAGAGTCAACCTCCTAAGGTATTCTTAAAGAATTTATTAAGATCCCCCCCTAAATTTGTATAGAGGTGGTACTCTTTTTCACTCAAAATTTCAATTCACTTATTCAATAGATTAAACATTTATATCATCTACACCTATGAGTGGACCAGGTGGTAAAATAATAGAAAGAATAAAAAATAAATTATAATAGGAAAATAATAAACTCATTATATAATAACTGCATCCATTCCATTAAATCCATTCATCTATGTACTGAGGAAAAAGATTCGAAGAAAGACTTATAAGATGGAAAATGGAATGGTGGTCCAAAATCAAGGAGATTTAAATGATTTCATTCATTTAATATCATAAGATGCATAGGAGAAACACACTCAAGATCTCATGCTTATATAAAAGTCAGAAATCACAAAATTTATGAACTTGTTGATGTTTCAAGAGTCTTTTAAGACCGAAACAACAACCTCACGAAGATATGAATCTCCTTGCATTTTTATAGAGGTGGTGCTCCTCTTTGAATTTTTCTAAAATATCTTTCTTGAAATTATTTCAGGACAATATTTATAAGTAGGAGAATTCTATGAAGCAAGCCCCAAAATATTTATTTATCAATTAAAATAAATTTATATATATACACACAAAAAAAATCTTGAGAAAAGGACCATGAATCTTCACTCATAAAATTGGAAAAAATAATATATACAAATCATATATTATAATATTAGAAATAAAAACAGATCTCACATTCATCACATACATGAAATATATTTGATCACATTTATAGGAAGAAAAGAGATGGTCCCAAAATCAGAGAACCTTAAAAGTGTTTTTCATTAGAATAAAAATAAGATTTTGACAAGTCAATTTTAAATATCTTATATTCAAATATTTAGAGTTCAAAGATACAATCAAAATTAACCCTGAATTAGTTCTCTAGTATTTTCGCAAAAAAGATAAAGTATTTACAGTCTGATTAAAATAAATGTGTCTTTCCAAAAGGACTGGGATTGGGGCTCCCGCAGAACATAAAATAAAAGGAAGAGAAGAGAATGTAGTCACTGGATCAAGGAAAAAGAAAGGTTGAACCTAGAGAGAAAAAGAGAGAGAAAGGATAAAAAATTAGTTATGGTCTTCAAGTAAAGAATAAAAATAACTTGATGATTTATGATCTGAAAGGGAAAATTTTGAGAATAAATGTGATCTTTAGACTTACTGCGATGAATCTCTCCTGCCTCATTTGCTTGTTGATGTGCCTTTTGTATCTTTGTTTGTTGTTGTTATATGACTGGTATTAATTTCTTCTGTTGAGCCCTCGGTGATCCTAATTATAGCCTTTTTAACCATTCTTCAATGTATTCTCGCAAATGATCAACAGTCACTTCTTGTTTGACTTTGATTTTAAATAATTCATTTTCATATTCCCTATAATCAATTGAAATATTTTGCAATGTAGTTTCAATATCCTCATTTCTATTGGCATATTCAACAATCCAATTATCAATGTCATTTTTAGTATACTCAACCATACTATTGAATTTCTCTACTAATAATTTCTTTAAATTCTCCACAATTTCTTTGAACTTTTGTCTTGTTTGAAGCATTGAATTTGATATTAACTTTGGATCTTCTACTTCAATAGTCCTACCCACAATATCTAATCCAATCAATTTAGAATAAGCCTTTGTCTTCTTGGATGTCAAGCCATTAATTTCATTTAATAAATCTCTTAATACATTAGCTCTTTGAATCCAACATGCCTTTAATGGATTTATACGAGTTTGAGAAGCTAAACCATTTTTTTCCCCTTCATATTATGTCATTGTCAAAACCTTTATAATAAAAGTGGCAAGTCCATCTTTGAAATATCCTTCATCATTTTCAATATCAACATTCAAATATTCTCTATTGTTATGAATCCTCGAACCAAGAGAAACAAAACTCCTTTCTAAATCCCATGTATCTAAAATAAGAGACATTAGTTTCTTTATATTGTGTTCAACATAAGGTCTAGTTGCAATAAGTAATCTTGAGGTCCCTTTTAATCTTACACTTGACTCTGGAGTTTTCTCAAAATTCCTGCTAGGTTGAATTGTTGCAATAGAGGTGGCCAATATTGGTGGTGGCGTTAGATTGAAATCTAATTCTTGTATCATTTCTTTAAGTCTGGAATTTACATCTTCCATATCATTTATTAAAACATCAAGAGCATCTGTTGTAACCTTATGAATCTTAGTAATCCTATATGGAAACATCTTCCTAATGTCGGATTATTGAGAGGGGGGTTGAATCAGTAATAGAGAAATTTAATCCTTTTTAACCATATAACCCAAGTGTTATATCAATGTAACATTATCATCTAATAACTGCAAAGTAAATAAGAAATGAACAAATGAATAATCATACACATACACAGTACACCAGTGTTTTACATGGAGACCCAAATCGGGAGAAAACCACATAATGTTTTTTCTTATATGTATTGAAGAATTACATTCATTGGAAGCACGAACTTCCTTTGTTTTCCAGCTGCAACTAGAAGGAGGATCCAACCCCCTTGTTTCTTAGGCTACAACCTGAGGGAAGCTCCAACTCCCCTATTCTCTGGCTACAACCAGAAGGAGTCTACAACCCCCTATGTTCTCCAACTACAACCGAAAGGTGGCTACAACCACCTGTCCTCTCCCCATCCAACCGCCCTAACGTATAAGTAGAATGATGGAACCACTGTGAAACTATGACTGTGAGATATACCATTGTACAACTGTATCAACTTGTACCACTGACCTATATCCAACCTGTACAACTTCCCTGTAATCAATCTGTACCCGAACTGAACATGTATCAACAAAAATACAACAGGTACGCGACCTGTAGTGCTGCAACACATGCATGTACATGCCCTATATGTTATGCAGCCCACATATGTACATGAACACATTATTATGCATCTTGCGTATACCTTCTGAGAACTAGTGTTTCCTTTCTCTTGAAAACTTTTGACCCTCTGTAAATTCTTTCACATAGATCTGTAACCTGTCACTGTATCCAGACTATAACTGTACCATGTGCATGCATCCTCATATATAACCTTTACCCAAAGCATATATATCTCTCTCTATTAATGTACCATATAGGTGTGTGTAATCATGAACAAGTATAATAACCCTCACATGATCTAGTCATCAAACCCTTTCTGATATTCAGCCTCTCAATACATCAACCACTTCACAAATACAAGCTCTCAACCATGTACAAAAAAAACCCTTATCCATATGCCAAGAAATACAAGATGCTCTTCAACAAGAAGTATCAATGAAAAATATACCAGCACTGTATTTATGTAGATCTGACTTATGCAGAAGATCCCATGCAACCACTAGTATCTCTAGGGAGAATCCTCAAATCTCCATAACCATTTCTCATGCATACATCAAAATACAACTATTCATAGAAATAAGACATACCTTTTTAATCAATGGATGGATCTAATGTATCTAAGAACTATAGACCTTTCAGGGAGCTTGATCTCACAATTTAAAACCTATGCAACTTCATCTTCTCAAGTTTCATGGCTTTACCAACATGTACGCACCCTATACACAACCATCCTGTGTACGCCTCAGTATGTACGCAACCTATACACAACCATCCTATGTACACCTCAGTATGTACACACCCTATACACAGCCAGCCCACGTACACCTTTGAAAATAGGGTTTTTTGTGTTCACTGTAATTCTAAGAATTTCACCGTCAACCCTTCGTACTACCTCAGACTTTCACAACTTCATATGTATCAATGAGTACTTACAATAATCATCACACAACAAAATATATTCAATGTGTTCGAGTGTGATTTAATGAGAGAGCCTTGCCTCTTATTTATGCTTTCATGTAGCATTACACTTTCCTTAATTTAGGGAGTTCTCCATTTAAAATAATTTCTTTTGCAAACACTTTGGCTTTTAGGGGCTTCTATATGACTCATGACGGTTCTTCAAATTCATATGGCCATAACTCTCTAACCGTGAGAAGTTATGTGACGTTCCACATACCACTAGAAATGGCATGACAAGAATTATCCATATAGGATAGTTTCACTGAAAAAATCACTACTCCTCATCTCATTATTCCACAATTAAGCATGGGTTCTCTAACCATAATTCTAGGATAACTCAATCCACAAAGCATCTTCCTGTGAGGTCTTTCACCATAAGGTGACCACTTTGGATTTCATCCATTTGTACTTCTTATAAACCATGGCAAGACAATAATGAGTAATATTTTCATAAAAAATACTTGGGTCCATTACCTAGACCTTTGTGTTTTCGGAATTTCTTCAAGGGTTGGCATCAATGACAACCAACCTTAATCAACAATCTCCTCCTTTGGCATTGATGGTGACAGTCTGATGCAATACTGAAATCATGGCATACAATACTGAAGTCATATCACTCATGCTCCCCCTGGAACCATGCCTCTTTCCATTGCATCTCTATGACCAATGATCCCCTTGGAACCATGCCTTTGTCCTCTGCATCTGATAAATATCTCCCCCTTTGTCATCAATGGCAAAGGTATATTTCCATCTGGGGTTTCTCCCCCTAACTGAACTATCCTCTTAATGGTGCTTTCTCATGTACATATAATACATATAAGATAATCATTCAAAAGAATTCATTTTGGAGTAGAAATAACTACGAGTCTCTGGCGAAGATACTCAAAGGATTCTTTTGGAAGTGGTTTTGTAAAGATGTCTACCACTTGTTCTTTTGTGCCCACATACTCAAATCTGATGTTGTTTTCTACAACCTGTTCCCGTAGAAAGTGATACTTGATTGGAATGTTCTTCGTCTTGGAGTCCATCACCGGGATATTTGAGATACTGATGGTGTTTGTATTATCACAATAGATTGGAATGGGCTCATCATACTCAACCTACATATCTGTCAGAGTTTGTTTCATCCAATGAACCTGTGTACAACATGTTGTTGCTACAATATACTCTTCCTCGACTGTAGATAAAGATACTGATGATTTTTTCTTTCTTAGCCATGATACTAAACACTCACCCAAGTAGAAATTTGCTCCACTAGTTCTTCATCGATCATCAATACAACTTTCCCAATCTGCATATGTGTAGGCAATAAGTGATAGATTCTTTCCTTTTGGATACCATAATCCAAACTCTTCTCTTCCTTTGAGATATCTGAAAATCCTCTTCACTGCTAATACATGTGATTCCTTTGGTGCTGCTTGAAATCATACCACCTGTCCAACTGCTTTCATTACATCTAGTATGGATGTTGTCACATATAGTAGGCTACCAATCATTGACCTGTATTGCCTCTGATCTACAGACTTTGAATCATCATCTTTTCTCAACTTGCAACTGGTTTGCATGGGAGTGATAACTGGTTTGAAATCTTCCATTCTGAACCTCTTTAGCATTTCTATGATATAATTGGTTTGAGAAATAAAAATTCCTTGGTTGCTTTGATGTATCTGAAGTCCCAGAAAGAAGGATAGTTATCCAAGTAATGAAATTTCAAATTCATTATGCATATCATTTGCAAATTTCTGGCTTAACCTGTCATCATCACTACCAAAAATAATATCATCAACATAAACTTCAATTAATAAAGTACTATCTTGACTTACCTTGATGTAGAGGTTCTTGTTTGCACTTCCTTTTATGAACCCTGTCTGTTGTAGATATTTATCTAGTCTAGAGTACCATGCTCTAGGAGCCTATTTTAGACCATACAAGGCCTTCTTTAATTTACACACATAATCTTTGTTCTCTGACAACTAAAATCCTTCTGGTTGTTCAATGTAGACTTCTTCTTCAAGTTCCCCATTCAGAAAAGCTTATTTTGCGTCCATCTGATATACTTTAATATTTTTGGAGCATGCATAAGCTAAAAGCAATCAATTTGCTTCCATTATGGAAACTGGGGCAAATGTCTCTTCAAATTCGATTCCTTCAACCTGTCCATATCCTTTACATACCAATCTAGCTTTGTTCCTTGTAACATGTCCATATTCATTCAATTTATTCATGTATACCCACTTTGTGCTGATCAAATTCTTATCCTTTGGTCTTGGAACCAATTCCCAAGTGTCATTTTTCTCTATTTGATCCAATTCTCCATCCATGGCCTTGTTCCAAAATTCATCCTTGCTGGCCTCTTCAAAATAGGTTGGTTCAATTTTAGATTTGAGTGCTAGGTGATCTTGTTCTAGTGAACGGATTCTACTTCTAGTCTCAACTCTTGCATCTTTGTTTTCAATAATCTGATATGAAGGATAATTCTTTTGTACTTGTCTGCTAGGTGTTTTTGGAGTTACTTGCTGAACTTTCTCTTCTGTTTCTATCGGATCCTCTTCATCTTCCACTTCTTTTTCATATTATGTTTCTTCTTCGTAAAGTTGTTCCATTGATTCATTTTCTTCTTCCTTTAATTGTTGTCTACCTATTTCATCAATTGTTACGTTGATGATTTCCACCACTTTATTCAATCTCAGGTTGTAACACATGTATGTTTTTCTTGTACTTGAGTAACTAACAAGTACTCCTTTTTCCACACGAGATTCAAACTTCTATTCTGCCATATTCTCTTTTGATGTAGCATTTTCTTCCAAAAACTATGAAGTGCTTTACATTTGCTGGTCTTCCTTTCCATAGCTTGTAAGGAGTTTTGTCAATGTTGTTTCTGATCATTACTTTTTTTTGAATGTGAACTGATGTATCCACTGCCCGTGTCCAAAAAAAATCTGCCAATTTTGAATCCATTAGCATTGTTCAAGCCATTTCATGTACTATCATGTTCTTTCTTTCAACAACTCCATTCTGTTGAGGTGTCCTAGAAACAAAGAATTGCCTTTTTATTCCATGACTGCCACAGTAGTCCATAAATTCCTTTGAAGTGAACTCTCCTCCATTATTACACCTCAAGCATTTGATTTTTGAATCCATTTCATTTTCAACCATTTCCTTGTAGATATTGAAGTTTTCAAAATCTTCTGACTTATTCTTAAGAAATAAAATTGTGATCATTCTTCTATAATAATCAACTAATGACATAAAGTATTTCTCACCTTTTAATCCCTTTGTTTTAGTTGGTCCAACTAGATCAGTATGCACAATTTCCAGTGGTCTTGTCATTGAATATTCCTTTGATTTGAACCTGGCCTTTGTTTTCTTTCCTTGTTGACAATGCTTTCATAAAGTGTTGATTGGTTTCATGATCTGGGGAATTTCTCTCACTGCTTATCTTTGCTTAATTTGATAAGGTTATCAAAATGTATGTGACCCATTCTTCTATTCCATAGCCAACTTTCATCTTCCTTTCCTAGACAACATTTTTCATTTCCAATTTCACTTAAAACATATATGTTGCCTAAAGTTCTCGCAGTTGTAGAAATCAATTTTCCTTAACCTTCTTTTCTTATCTCGCACTTTTGTGAATCGAAAGTAACTTTATGACCTTGTTCACACATTTGACTCACAATTAGAAGATTTTGTTTCATATCTTCTACTAGTAGAACATTTTCTTCCTTTGTATTCTTGTTCCCAATTCTGACTATGCCTTTTACAATGATTTTGGCTGAATCATCATTTCCGAAGGAGACTGATCCATCTCTTTCCTTTTGTAATGTAAAAAACATGTCTCTATCACTTGTCATGTGTTTTGAACACCCACTATCAACATACCAACCACGTTTCTTCTGCTTAGCTTGTAAAGAGAGTGTGCATTCTTCATTGTTATACTAATCCAGCTTTCTTATCCATGTCCTTTTCTGATGTTCCTGTTTGTGACTATTGTTATTCTTTTAAGGTTCTCTGGGAGAGACTGTCATTCTAAAATCTTTGGCCAAGTGTCCAAAATTGTTACATTTGTAATATTCCACTTCAGTTCTCAAAGATTCAAACCGGTTGTAACTTATTCTCTATGTTTAACTAGGCCTTCTTGTATATTCCCTTTGTGTATGAATTTCAATTTTTTTTTGTTATTATTGTTAGCTCTACAATTTGCAACTTTATGTCCAAAATTATTACATGCATAACATAAACCAAAAAATATAGTTTGATACCTGGGAGTTGAAGATATTCTGAAAGGAGCTACTCTTATGAATTCTTGTTCTTCCTAAGGCCTATCTATCAGTTGTTGATTCTGAAATATGAATCTTTTTGGTGGAGGAGTATCCCTGTAATCTTCCTTGTAGATCTTCCTATCCCCCTTGAGTGTTTCTGCAAACCTTTTTGGATGTTTCTTGCTCTATTTTTTTAGAGCTTGATCATTTTTCTGTCTGATTATATCCAAGTCCATACTTGTCATGATGAGATTTTTGACTGTTGATAATGTCATCCAAAACTTTTGAGTTGTTCTACATGTTTTTCTTTTGAATATCCTTTCTTATTGTGACAATCTCTACTTCCAAATTTCCAATGATCTTGCCTTTTTCTTCTAGCTGTCCTTTGAGTGCTTCTTCAATTATTTTATCTTCTTCTATTTGAACCTTCAAATTTGTGATCATTTGTTCTAGTTCTTGAGTGTCTTCCTTCTTGTCTAGTTCTTCTTGTAGTTTCTTGTTTTTCTTCTTTTCTCTTCTGATAACTTCTATTGCACACATTAATTCCTCTTGGTAGTCAACTTCTGCCTCTTCAATTTCTTATTTGACTTCTTCATATTCTTCTTTGGCTTCTTCATATTCTTCTTTGGCTTCTTCATATTCTTCTTCAGAGTCTTCTTTATCAGAGTCTTCTACTGTCATGAATAGAACTCTTTTTTTCTCACTATCATTGACTTCATCTTCATCTGATGATGAGATGTCTTCTTTGGTGCATAAGCTTTTCTTGAAAACTTTCTTTGTGGTTCTTTTGCCTTTATATGTTTGTTTTCATTTTGAGTAACCTTCATCATTTCTCTTTTTCTTATAAGGACATTTGTTAGAAAAATGACCAATACCATCACAATTAAAAAAAATTAAAGGAAGCCTACCTCTATACCTATCGTTGATTCCCTTGTTTAGTCTTTTGAAAAAGTTGGACACTTCTTCATCATCTTCTGAGACATCACTGTTGCCACTATGTTCTTCTTTTTTCCTTCCCTTTTTCTTTGACTTTTTGGATTCTTTGAAGGTTGCTTCTTCTATATTTGGATTTTCCTATTCAATTCTCATTTCATATGTTGTGAAGATTCCATGTAATTCATCCATGCTTATTGAGTTTAGATCTGATCTTTCTTCTAGTGCTAATATCTTAGGGTCAAATCTCATAGGAATAGATCTTAGTATTTTTTTAACAATTACAGATTATTTGATTTCTTCTCCCAATCCTATGATAGCATTTATGGTTTCATCAATTCATAAAAATTAAGCTACAATATTCTCATTTTCCTTCATTTTAAGTTGTTCGAACTGACCTCTGTAAGTTTGAATCTTTTCTACTTTGAATTTTGAATCTTCTTCATAATTATTTTGAAGTTTGTCCCAAATCTCTTTAGTGGATTTACAATTTGTAACTTTGGTGAATATTGTTTCACTAAGACCATTTTGAAGTGCATTTTTGGCTTTGGAATTATTCTAACCGAGTTTCACTTCTTTGTCATTTGTTGGCGAAAATATTGGTGTTGTGTATCCATCTACAATTGATTTCCAAATTTCAAATCCCTTTGCCTGTATATATGTTTTCATCCTTATGCTCCAAAATGCATACTTATGTCCATTGAACTGTGGTATTCCATTTTTATACAAGTTGTTTCTCTCCATGATCTACCTTTCAGTGGTTAAATTGATTTCTGAAGGAACCTACTCTAATACCAATTGTTGGATTACTGAGAGGGGGGTGAATCAGTAATAGAGAAATCTAATCCTTTTTAACCATATAATCCAAGTGTTATATGAATGTAGAATTATCATCCAATAATTGCAGAGTAAATAAGCAATGAACAAATGAACAATCATACACATACACAGTACACCAATATTTTACATGGAAACCCAAAGCGGGAGAAAACCACATAATGCTTTTTCTTATATGTCTTGAAGAATTACATTCATTGGAAGCACCAACTTCCTTTGTTTTCCAGTTGCAACTGGAAGGAGGCTCCAACCCCCTTGTTTTTCAGGCTTCAACCTGAGGGAATCTCCAACTCCCCTATTCTATGGCTACAACCAGAAGGAGGCTACAACCCCCTATGTTCTTCATCCACAACCAGAAGGTGGCTACAACCACCTGTCTTTGCCTCGTCCAACTGCCCTGAAGTAGAAGTACAATGATGGAACCACTGTCACACTGTCACTGTGAGATATACCACTGTAAACATGTGTCAATAAACCTTAACCATGCATCAACCTATACCTCAACCTGTAATCAACCTGTACCATAAACTAGTGCATCAACCATGCACCAACCTGTAATCAACTTGTATCATAAAAAAGTGAATCCAACCATGTACCAAGTATGTACCAATCATGTGTCAACTAATCATCAATTATGACTCATCAAAATGTACCAAAATCATCAACTATACAAATCATATATGTGCCAAATCATCAACTACTTGTCTCAACCATGTACTCAATATGTACCTTAACCAAAAGCCCTCATCAATTTCATCATCAAAATATGATTTGTAACTCTGTAATAGACCTAGTGTATATGATCACATACCTGCAAATCTTCCTTAACTTTCACAACAAGAGACTAGCATTTTCATCGACCTTTCTTTAGTCTCACATGATTAGTTTGGGATTATTCAACAACCCTAACTTGAAATAATAATAACTATGTACCTGTAATGAACAAATATCTAAAAATAATACACAATGTTCTTCATTTTGTTTTATACAATTCCTCCAGGTGGCACTACTTGGAACCTCTCAGAAAAGGAGTTATAGAAAAATGGCATACCTTGATGAATTCTTGCTTATTCTAGAGAGCGATCTTGTAGAGCGTGCTCCGCACAAAATATTTGTTGAATGGATCTGAAATTGTTACAAATACGAATACATACTATACTCTAATTAACACATTTGGTAATATTGAATTTGGATCTATTATGAAGCATTAATGACGTTTTTACCCGAAACACCTTTTTCAGACTAGTTTTAGGACTATCCAGAAACCCTATTTTTCACGGAGTGTAACTCCAAAAATACAACAACCCACACGTTAAATTGATTACCACAGATACTTGGATATTTTTCCTCAATGTCCTATCAGTTTCACGGTCTGAATCATTATAGAAAAAACTTTATTGCACAAATAGTGAGATGACCTGTAAATAACATACCTTAGAAAGCATCATCAAAAGAAACTATCCTCCCTTGAATTCTGGACTTCTTTTCTTAACCTTCCCTTTGAAATTTGGCTTATATATCATTTGGTTACCTCAGTCACCTATAGATATTCAATATGCTCAAGTGTGATATAAAATGAGATATCATTGCCTCTTATTTATACTCTCCAAGTAGCTTCCTTAAAAGCATCTTCTAGGTCACTTGACCCACTTCTAGGTCACTTAACCTATTTCTAGGTCACTTAACCCATTTCTAGGTCACTCAACTTATTTCTAGGTCACTTAACCTATTTCTAGGTCATTTAACCCATTTCTAGGTTACTTAACCTATTTTCCTC
>JASDQU010105736.1:118986-130711 GCA_032191745.1 Picea mariana | reverse complement strand
TGTCACCTCACTTTATAATATTCTTTGATTTTTTCACTTCACTTTATTATTTAAATAATCCTCCTTGACTTTGTCACTTTTCTTTACCATTTAAATAATAATATCTTCTTTGCAAGCTCTTTGACTTCTTTGACCTTTTGGGGCTTCAAGCCTACATATGAGGGTCCTCCAACTTCATAAGGCCATAACTCTCAAACTGCGAGGAGTTATGTGACGTTCCACATACCACCAAAAATGGCATGATAGGTACTATCCATATAGAATAGTATTACCTGCAAATATATCAAAACTCATACCATTATACAAGAAACATCCTTGGGTCCATTACCCAAAAATTTGTGCTACTGGAATTTGCTACCGAACTTTCTTCAAGGGTTGACATCAATGAAAACCAACCTTAATAAAAAATCTCCCCCTTTGGAATTGATGGCAACACTGTGATGCAATATTTAAATCATTTCATGTAATACTGAAGTCATATCACTCATGCTCCCCCTAGAACCATGCCTCTTTCCTCTGCATCTCTGTGACCATTGCTCCCCTTGGAATCATGCCTCTGTCTTCTGCATCTGATAAATCTCTCCCCCTTTGTCATCAATGGAAAATCTATCTTTTCATCCATGGTTTCTCCCCCTAACTGAATTGTCCTCTTTATGGTGCTTCCTCGTGTACATCTAAGACATATAAGATAATCATTCAAACGAATTTATTTTTGAGTATAAATAACTCCAAGTCTCTAGTGAAGATACTCAAAGGCTTTTCGTGGAAGTGGTTTTGTAAAGATGTATGTCACTTGTTCTTTTGTGCCCACATACTCAAATCTGATGTTGTTTTCTGCAACCTGTTCCCGTAGAAAGTGATACATGATTGGAATGTTCTTCGTCTTGGAGTCTTCTTTATCAGAGTCTTCTACTGCCATGAATAAAACTATTTCTGTCTCACGGTCACTGACTTCATTTTCATATGATGATGAGATGTCTTCTTTGGTGCATAATCTTTTCTTGAAAACTTTCTTTGTGGTTTTTTTGTCTTTATATGTTTGTTTGCCTTTTGAGTAACCTTCATCATTTCTCTTTTTCTTATAAGGAAATTTGTTAGAAAAATGACCAATACCATCACAATTAAAACAAATTAAAATAAGCTTACCTCTATACCTGTCATCGGTTCCCTTGTTCAGTCTTTTAACAAAGTTATCCACTTCTTCATCATCTTCCGAGACGTCACTACTACTGCTATGTTGTTCTTTTTTCCTTCCCTTTTTCTTTGACTTTTTGGATTCTTTGAAGTCTGTTTTTTTTATATCTGGATTATCCTGTTCAGTTCTCATTTCATATGCTGTGAATATTCCATGTAATTCGTCCATGCTTATTGAGTTTAGATATTATCTTTCTTATAGTGCTGATATATTAGGGTCAAATCTCATAGGAAGAGATCTTAGTACCTTTTGAACAATTACAGATTCTTTGATTTCTTCTCCCAATCCTATGATTGCATTTTTTGTTTCATCAACTCATAAAAAGTAAGCTGCAATATTCTCATCTTCTTTCATCTTAAGTTGTTCGAACTGACCTTTGTAAGTTTGAAGCTTTGTTGCTTTGACTTTTGAATCTGCTTCATAAATATTTTGAAGTTTGTCCCAAATCTCTTTAGCCGATTTACAATGTGCAACTTTGGTGAATACCGTTTCACTAAGACCATTCAGAAGTCCATTTTTGGCTTTGAAATTATTTTGACCGATTTGCACTGCTTTTTCATTTGTTGGCGGAAATGTTGGTGTTGTATATCCATCTACAATTGATTTCCAAATTTCAAATCCCTTAGCCTGTATATATGTTTTCATCCTTATGATCCAAAATGCATACTTTTATCCATTGAACTATGGTATTCCATTTTTATACAAGTTGGTGCTCTCCATGATCTACCTTTCAGTGGTTAAACTAATTTTTGAAGGAACTTGATCTAATACCAATTGTTGGATTACTGAGAGGGGGGTGAATCAATAATAGAGAAATTTAATCCTTTTTAACCATATAATCCAAGTGTTATATAAATGTAGCATTATCATCCAATAACTATAGAGTAAATAAGAAATGAACAAATGAACAATCATACACATACACAGTACATGAGTGTTTTACATGGAAACCCAAAGCGGGATAAAACTAGAGAATGATTTTTCTTATATGTCTTGAAGAATTACATTCATTGGAAGAACCAGCTTCCTTTGTTTTCCAAATGAAACTGGAAGGACACTCTAACCCCCTTGTTTCTCATGCTACAACTCGAGGGAAGCTTCAACTCCCCTATTCTCTGGCTATAACCAAAAGGAGGCTACAACTCCCTATGTTCTTTGACTACAACCAGAATGTGGCTACAACCACCTGTCCTTTCCCCGTCCAAACACCCTGAAGTAGAAGTAGAATGATGAACAACTATCACACTATTACTGTGAGATATAACACTATAAACCTGTTCCAATAAACCTAAACCATACATCAACCTGTAATCAACCTGAACCATAAACAAGTGCATCAACCATGCACCAACCTGTACCAAAACAACCTGTAATCAACCTGTACCATAAACAAGTGCATCCAACCATGTACCAAGTATGTACCAATCATGTGTCAACTACTCATCAACTTTGAATCATCAAACGGTACCAACATCATAAACTATACACCTCATGTATGTGCCAAGTCATCAACTACTTGTCTCAAACATGTACCCAACATGTACCTTAACCAAAATCCCTCATCAATTTCATCATCAAAATATGATTTTTAACTTTGTAATAGACCTGATGTATATGATCACATACCTGCAAACCTTCCTTAACTTTCACAACAAGAGACTAGCATTTTCATCAACCTTTCATTTAGTCTCACGTGACTAGTTTGGGATTAGTCAGCAACCCTATCTTGAAATAATCATAATTATGTACCTATAAAGAATAAATATTTGAAAATAGTACACAATGTTCTTAAGTTTGTTTTATTCAATTCCTCAAGGTGGAACTACTTGGAACCTCCCATAAAAGGATTTATAGCAAAAATGGCATACCTTGTTGAATTCTGGCTTATTCTAGAGAGAGACATTGTAGAGCATGTCCCGCATGGAATATTTTTTGAATGGATCTGAAAAGTTTACAAAGAATACTATAGAATGTACTCTAACCAACACATTTTGTCTTACTGAATTTGGATCTGTTCTGAAGAATTTATGAATTTTTTACCCGAAACACTTGATTTAGACTAGTTTAAGGACTAGCCACAAACCCTATTTTCCACGGAGTGTAACTCCAAAAATACAACAACCCATAAGTTGAATTGTTTACCATATATACTTGGATATGTTTCCTCAATGGCCTATCAATTTCATGGTCTGAATCATTCTAGAAAAAACGTTATTGTGAAAATGGTGAGATGACCTATAAATAACATACCTTAGAAAGCATCATCAAAAGAATTTAACCTCCCTTGAATTGTGGCCTTCTTTTCATCACCTTCCCTCTGAAATTCGGCTTATATATCATTTGGTTACCTCAGTCACCTATAGATATTCAATATGCTCAAGTGTGATATAAAATGAGAGAGCCTTTCCTCTTATTTATACTCTCCAAGTAGCTTCCTTAAAAGCATCTTCTAGGTCACTTAACCCACTTCTAGGTCACTTAACCTATTTCTAGGTCACTTAACCCATTTCTAGGTCACTTAACCTATTTTCCTCATTTTTAGGGTTAACTACTTTCCATAATTAGAAAGTTCTTCATTTCATTATCATTTAAATATTCCTCCTTGACTTTGTCACCTCACTTTATAATCTTCTTTGATTTTGTCACTTCACTTTATAATCCTCCTTGACTTTGTCACTTTTCTTTACCATTTAAATAATAAGTTATTCTTTGCAAACTCTTTGACTTTTTGACCTTTTGGGGCTTCAAGTCTACATATGAGGGTCCTCCAACTTCGTAAGGCCATAACTCTCAAACCGTGAGGAGTTATGTGGCATTCCACATACCACCAGAAATGGCATGACATGTACTATACATATAGAATAGTATTACCTAAAAATATATCAAAACTCATACCATTATACATGAAACAACATTGGGCTCATTACCCAAACCTTTGTGCTACCAGAATTCGCAACCATAATTTCTTCAAGCATTGGCATCAATGATAACCATCCTTAATCAAGAATACCCCCCTTTGGCATTGATGACAACACTCTGATGTAATGCTAAAATCATTTCATGCAATATTGAAGTCTATCACTCATGCTCCCCCTGGAACCATGCCTCTGTCCTATGCATCTTTGTCACCATTTCTCCTCCTGGAATCATGCCTCTATCCTCTGCATCTGATAAATATCTTCCCCTTTGTCATGAATGAAAAATGTATCTTTCCATCTGGGGTTGCTCCCCCTAACTTAATTTTCCTCTTTATGGTGCTTCCTCGTGTACATCTATGACATATAAGATAAGCATTCAAAAGCATTCATTTTGGAGTAGAAATAGCTACGAGTGTCTAGCGAAAATACTCAAAGGTTTCCCATGGAAGTAGTTTTGTAAACATGTCTGCCACTTGTTTTTTTGTGCCCACATACTCAACTCTGATGTTCTTTTTTGCAACATGTTCCCATAGAAAGTGATACTTGATTGGAATGTGCTTCATCTTGGAGTACATCACCGGGTTCTTTGAGATACCGATGGCTCTTGTATTATCAAAATAGATTGGAATGGGATCATCATACTCAACCTGTATATTTGTTAGAGTTTGTTTCATCCAAAGAACCTCTGTACAACATGTTGTTTCTACAATATACTCTGCCTCGATTGTAGATAGAGATATTGATGATTGTTTCTTGCTTAGCCATGATACTAAACACTCACCCAAGTAGAACATTTCTCCACTGGTGCTTTGTCGATAATCAATACAATCTTCCCAATATGCATCTGTGTAGGCAATAAGAGATAGATCCTTTCCTTTTGGATACCATAATCCAAACTCTTTTTCTCCTTTGAGATATCTTAAAATATTCTTCACTGCTAACACATGTGATTCCTTTGGTTCTACTTGAAATTGTGCTACCTGTCCAACTACCTGCATTACATCTGGTCTGGATGTTGTCACATATAGTAGGATACCAATCATTGACCTATATTTTCTTTGATTTGTAGACTTTGAATCATCATTTTTTCTTAACTTGCAACTGGTTTGCATGGGAGTGATACCTAGTTTGCAATCTTCCATTCTGAAGCTCTTTAGCATTTCTCTTATATACTTGGTTTGAGAAATAAAAATTTCTTGGTTGCTTTGACATATCTCAAGTCCCATAAAGAAGGATAGTTCTCCAAGTAATGACATTTCAAATTCATTCTGCATATCCTTTGTAAATTTCTGGCTTAACCTGTTATCATCACTACCAAAAATAATATCATCAACATAAACTTCAATTAATAAAATACAATTTTAACTTACCTTAATGTAGAGGTTGTTGTCTACACTTCTTTTTACGAACCCTGTCTATTGTAGATATTTATCCATTCTAGAGTACCATGCTCTAGGAGCCTGTTTTAGACTATACAAGGCCTTCTTTAATTTACACACATAATCTGAATTCTATGACCACTGAAATCCTTCTGGTTGTTCAATGTAGACTTCTTCTTCAAGTTCCCCATTCAGAAAAGTTGACTTTAAATCCATCTGATGCACTTTAATATTTTTGGAGCATGCATAAGTTGAAAGTAATAGGATTTCTTCCATTCTGGCAACTGGGGAAAATGTCTCTTTAAAGTTGAGTCCTTCAACCTGTGCATATCCTTTACATACCAATCTGGTTGTGTTCCTTGTAACCTGTCCATTTCATTCAATTTATTACTGTATACCCACTTTGTGGTGATCACATTCTTATCCTTTGGTCTTGGAACCAATTCCCAAGTGTCATTTTTCTCTATTTGATCCAGTTCTTCATCCATGGTCTTGTTCCAAAATTCATCCTTTTTGGCCTCTTCAAAATAGGTTGGTTCAATCGTAGATGTGAGTGCTAGGTGCGTTTGTTTTGGTGAACAGATTCTTCTTCTAGTCTCAACTCCTACGTATTTGTTTCCGATAATCTGATCTGAAGGATGATTCTTCTGTACTCGTCTGCTAGGTGTTTTTGGAGTTACTTGCAAAAATTTCTCTTCTGTTTCTGTTGGATCCTCTTCGTTTTCCCCTTCTTTTTCATCTTTTATTTCTTATTCGTAAATTTGTTCTATTGATTCATTTTCTTCTTCCTTTAATTGTTGTCTACTTGTTTCATCAATTGTTATGTTGATGTTTTCCATCACTTTGTTCAATCTCATGTTGTAACACTTGTATTCTTTTCTTGTACTTGAGTAACCAACAAGTACTCCTTTGTCCACACGAGATTCAAACTTTCCCATTCTTCCATCTTCTCTTTTGATGTAGAATTTTCTTCCAAAAACTCTTAAGTGATTTAGTTTTGCTGGTCTTCCTTTTCATAGCTCATAAGGAGTTTTGTCAGTGTTTTTTTTTAGCATTACTCTATTTTTAATGTGAAATGTTGTATGCACTACCTGTGTCAAAAAAATATCTGTCAATTTTGAAACCATTAGCATTGTTCAAGCCATTTCCTGTACTATTCTGTTATTTTTTTCAACAACTCCATTCTGTTGAGGTGCCCTAGCAACAGAGAATTTCCTTTTTATTCCATGACTGCTACAGTATTCCATAAATTCCTTTGAAGTGAACTCTTCTCCATTATCATATCTCAAGCATTTGATTTTTGAATCCATTTAATTTTCAACCATTTCCTTGTAGATCTTGAAGTTTTCAAAATCTTCTGACTTATTCTTGAGAAAGAAAATTGTGGTCATTCTTGTATAATCATCAACTATTAACATAAAGTATTTCTCACCTTTTAATCCATTTGTTGTAGTTGGTCCAATTAGAACAGTATGCACAATTTCCAGTGGTCTTGTCGTTGAATATTCCTTTGATTTGAACCAGGTCTTTGTTTTCTTTCCTTATTGACAATGCTTGCATAAAGTGTTAATTGGTTTCGTGATTTGGGGTGTTTCTCTGACTGCTTCTCTTTTGCTGACTTTGACAAGGTTATCAAAATGTATGTGACCCATTCTTCTGTGACATAGTCAAATTTCATCTTGCTTTCCTAGACAACAGTTTTCATTTCCAATTTCAATTAACACATATATGTTTCGTGAAGTTCTCGCAAGTGTAGCAATCAATTTTCATGAACCTTATTTTCTTATCTAACACTTTTGTGAATAGAAAGTAACTTTATGACCTTGGTCACACATTCTAATCACACTGAGAATATTATATTTCATATCTTCTACTAGTAGAACATTTTTTGCCTTTGTATTCTTGTTCCCAATTATGATTGTTCATTTTCCAATGATTTTGGCTGAATCATCATTTTCAAAGGAGACTGATCCATCTATGTCCTTTCGTAATGTAAGAAACCTGTCTCTATCACTTGTCATGTGTTTTGAACACCCACTGTCAACATATCAACCACCTTTCTTCTGCTTAGCTTGTAGAGCGAGTGTGCATTCTTCATTGCTATATTGATCCTGCTTTCTTATCCATGTCCTTTTCTAAGGTTATTGTCTATGACTGTTGTTAATTTGTTGCGGTTCTCTAGGAGGGACTGTCATTCTGCAATCTTTGGTCATGTGTCCAAAATTGTTACATTTGTAACATTTCATTTCAGTGCTCAAAGATTCAAACCTGTTGTAACTTATTCTCTGTGTTTCACTAGGCCTTCTTGGATAACCCCTTTGTGTATGAATTTCAAAGTTGTTTTTGATTCTGTTGTTAGATCTGCAATTCACAACTTTATGTCCAAAATTATTGCATGCATAACATAAACAAAAAAAGATAGTTTGATACCTGGGATTTGAAGATCTTCTAAAAGGAGGTACTCTTATGAATTCTTCTTCTTCATGAGTCCTATATGTCGGTTGTTGATTCTGAAATATGAATATTATCGGTGGAGGAGTGTCACTGTAATCTTCCTATCCCCCTTGATTGTTTCTGCAAACCTTTTTGGATATGTTTCTTCTCTATTGTTTTAGAGCTTGATCATTTTTCTGTCTGATTATATCCAAGTCCAGACTTTTCATGATGATATTTTTGACTACTGATAATGTCATCCAAAACTTTTGAGTTGTTCTGCATATTTTTATTTTGTACATCCTTTCTTAATGTGACATTCTCTTCTTCCAAATTTCCAACAATATTGTCTTTTTCTTCTATCTATTATTTGAGTGCTTCTTCAATTCTTTTATCTTCTTCTATATTTGAACCTTCAAATTTGTGATCATTTGTTCTAGTTATTGAGTGTCTTCTTTCTTGTCCAGTTCTGCTTCTAGTTTCTTGTTTTTCTTCTTTTCTCTTCTGATAATTTCTATGGCACACATTAATTCCTCTCGGTAGTCAACTTCTACCTCTTTAATTTCTTCTTCAGCTTCTTCATATTCTTCTTCAAATTCTTCATATTATTCTTCGGAGTCTTCTTTATTAGAGTCTTCTACGGCCATGAATAGAACTCTTTCTTTCTCACTGTCACTGAATTCATCTTCATCTGATGATGAGATGTCTTCTTTGGTGCATAAGTTTTTCTTGAAAACTTTCTTTGTGGTTCTTTTTCCTTTATATGTTTGTTTTCCTTTTGAGTAACCTTCATCATTTCTCTTTTTCTTATAAGAACATATGCTATCAAAATGACCAATACCATCACAATTAAAAAAAATTAAAGGAAGCTTACCTCTATACCTACCGTCGATTCCCTTATTCAGTCTTTTCACAAAGTTGGCCATTTCTTCATCATCTTCTGAGACATCATTGTTGCTACTACGTTCTTTTTTTTCCTTCCCTTTTGCTTTGACTTTTTGGATGATTTGAAGGCTACTTCTTTTATATATGGATTTTCTTGTTCAGTTCTCATTTCATATGTTGTAAAGATTCCATGTAATTCATCCATTCTTATTGAGTTTAGATCTGATATTTCTTCTAGTGTTGATATCTTAGGGTCAAATATCATAGGAAGAGATCTTAGTACTTTTTGAACAATTACAGATTCTTCGATTTCTTCTCCCAATCCTATGATTGCATTTACTGTTTCATCAACTCGTAAAAAGTAAGCTGTAATATTCTCATCTTCCTTCATCTTAAGTTGTTCGAATTGACCTCTGTAAGTTTGAAGCTTTGCTTCTTTGACTTTTGAATCTCCTTCATATATATTTTGAAATTTGTCCCAAATCTCTTTAGCGGATTTACAATGTGCAACTTTGGTGAATACTGTTTCACTAAGATCATTCAAAAGTGCATTTTTGGATTTGGAATTATTCTGACTGAGTTTCACTGATTTGTCATTTATTGGCGGAACTACTGGTGTTGTGTATCCATCTATAATTGATTTCCAAATTTCAAATCCCTGTGCTTCTATATATGTTTTCATCTTTATGCTCCAAAATGCATATTTTTGTCCATTGAACTGTGGTATTCCATTTTTATACAAGTTGTTTCTCTCCATGATCTACCTTTCAGTGGTTAAACTAATTTCTGAAGGAATCTGCTCTGATACCAATTGTTGGATTACTATGAGGGGGGGTGAATCAGTAATAGAGAAATTTCATCCTTTTTAACCATATAATCCAAGTGTTATATCAATGTAGCATTATCATCCAATAACTGTAGAGTAAATAAGAAATGAACAAATGAACAATCATACACATACACAGTACGCCAATGTTTTACGTGGAAACCCAAAGCGGGAGAAAACCACATAATGTTTTTTCTTATATTTCTTGAAGAATTACATTCATTGGAAGCACCAACTTCCTTTGTTTTCCAGCTGCAACTGGAAGGAGGATCCAACCCCCTTGTTTCTCAGGCTACAACTCGAGGGAAGATCCAACTCCCTTATTCTCTGGCTACAACCCCCTATGTTCTCCAGCTACAACCGAAAGGTGGCTACAACCACTTGTCCTTGCCCCGTCCAACCACCCTGAAGTAGAAGTAGAATGATGCAAGAAGTTTCACATTACTGTGAGATATACCACTATAAACCTGAACCATGCATCAACCATGCATCAACCTGTACCTCAACGTGTAATCAACCTTTACCATATACAAGTGCATCAACCATGCACCAACCTGTACTAAAACAGCCTATAATCAACCTGTACCATAAACAAGTGCATCTAACCATGTACCAAGTATGTACCAATCATGTGTCAACTAATCATCAACTATGACTCATCAAATGTACCAACATTATCAACTATACACCTCATGTATGTGCCAACTCATCAACTACTTGTCTCAACCATGTACCCAACATGTAACTTAACCAAAATCCCTCATCAATTTCATCATCAAAATATGATTTTTAAGTCTGTAATGGACCTGGTGTATATGATCACATACCTGCAAACCTTCATTAACTTTCACAACAAGAGACTAACATTTTCATCAACCTTTTCTTTAGTCTCACATGACTAGTTTGGGATTATTAGTCAACAACCCTAACTTGTAATAATCACAAATATGTACCTATAATGAATAAATATATGAAAATAGAACACAATGTTTTTCAGTTTGTTTTATGAAATTCCTCTAGGTGGAACTACTTGGAACTTCTCAGAAAATGAGTTATAGAAAAAATGACATACCTTGCTTAATTATGGCTTATTCTAGAGAGCGACCTTGTAGAGCGTTCCCCGCACAGAATATTTGTTGAATGAATCTGAAAATGGTACAAATAATACTAGAGATTGTACTCTAACCAACACATTTGGTCTTACTAAATTTGGATCTACTATGAAGAAGTTATAACATTTTTACCCGAAACACATGTTTTAGACTAGTTTCGGGACTAGCCACAAACCCTATTTTCCACGGAGTGTAACTCCAAAAATACAACCACCCACAAGATTATTTTTTTACCACATATACTTGAATATGTTTCCTCAATGCCCTATCAATATCACGGTCTGAAGCATTCTAGAAAAAAATTTATTGCGAAAATGATGAGATGACTTGTAAATAACATACTTTAGAAAGCATCATCAAAAGAATTTATCCTCCCTTGAATTCATGCCTTCTTTTCTTCACCTTTCCTCTGAAATTCAGTTTAGATATCCTTTGGTTACCTCAATCACATATATATATTCATTATTCTCAAACATGATGATAGCCTTTCCTTCATTTTTGCGTAAACCTGTAATAAAATCCATTGAAACTTCTTCCCATTGTTGACATGGAACAAGGTTACCAACTTAATGAGAACTCTCTAGAGTTATCATTTTCTTAGAAGTAGTGTTTATTGGTTATTTTTACCTCGGAATCAAAAAGTGGTGTTATTTGTAGCACCCCGTTTTTTTAGATTAATTTTCTAACTTGTTTGAAATTGCATCTGTGGTCCAATCGGAAAAAACATCCTTAAAATTGACCCTCGAATTGTAAAGTGACATTACCAATAGCCCAGTTTTTTTGGAAGGTTAAAATTAAAACTTGATTGAAATCCTGGCCTTGACAACTTGTACCATCGTAGTTAAAAAATTCAAAAGTGGCTCCTAGACAATCAATTGAGAATTAATTTATTGATTAATTTTTTTTTTAATTTACATTAAAAATAAATAAATAAAAAAGAAAAAAAAAAGTCTACAAACAAGTTTAAAAAAATGAAA
>JASDQU010105736.1:83200-102321 GCA_032191745.1 Picea mariana | reverse complement strand
GCTGGTGCTCTTGTAGAGTTGTACTCTATTCAGTTGTTGCTGATAAACCCCAAGGATTGTAGTCCGTAATAAAAAGAAAATTGTACATACATCTTGTGTTCTTTGTGTTCATTGTGATGATGACTTGTTGATGATATATTGCTGATATATGTTGCTGATATGTTCTCACATCTAATTGGTTATAAATGACAACAATGGGTAATGAATAAATGTTGAATGCTAATTGATGAGTTTTTGTGCAAGAGGGAAGTTTTGGGAAAAAGAACCCCACACTCATTCACCCCCCCCTCTAAGTGTGGTAGGTGTGTCCAACAGTATATCTGGATGATATACTAATCTTTAGCAAGACTAAAGAGGAGAATTTGAGGCACCTAACGCTAGTAATGAGGAGGCTACAAGAGGAGGAGTTGCTGATCAATTTGAAGAAGTCCTCTTTTATGAAGACAAAACTCATTTATTTGGGTTTGGTGATCTCTTCGAATGAACTGAAGATGGATCCAGAGAAGGTGGAAGTGATCAGAGAATGGTCGTCACCAAGAAGCATGTTCGAGGTAAGGAGCTTCCATGGATTAGAGAGCTTCTATAGAAAGTTAATTAGAGACTTTAGTGGAATTTGTGTGCCAATAATGGATACATTGAAGAAGTGGCACAACTCCTTTAAATGGATAGAGGAGGTTGAAAGGAGCTTCAATATACTGAAGGAGAAGATAACAGAATGACCAATTCTAATCTTGCTGAATTTTGAGAAGACATTTCAAGTAAGATGTGATGCAAGTGGAGTTGTAATAGGAGTAGTTTTGAGTCAGGATAATAGACCTGTTTCCTATTTCAGTGAGAAGTTGAATGAGACTAAGAAGAAATACTCCACATATGACAAGGATTTCTATGCCATAATTAAAGCATTGAAGAAATGGAGGCATTATCTTGCCCCGCAAGAGTTTGTCTTGTATATCGATAACCAAGCTTTACAATTCATAACCAGACAGGAAAAATTGAATCAGAGGCATGCAAAATGGGTTGAATTTATGCAAAATTTTACTTTTGTCATAAAACATATTTTTGGGAATGCTAACAAGGTTGTCGATGCATTAAGCAGGAGATGTTTGATCATGCAGGAATTCTAGGTGAAGATCTTAGGGTTTGAAAACCTTAAGGACATGTATCATGATGATGCAAATTTCAAGGAGGCATATGAAGCATGTGCTAATCCTATATTGAGAGATAGAAGTCAGTGGACAGAATACATGATTCAGGAAGGACTGTTGTTTAGAGGAAATCAACTGTGCATACCAAAATGATCAATAAGGGATAATATTCTAAAGGAAAAGCACAGTGGAGGATTGGGTGGACATTTTGGCCATGATGAAATGTTTGCACAGTTGAGAAACTCATACTATTAGCTAGGTATGAGAACAAAGGTGATAAAGTTTGTGAACAGATGTAGAATCTGCCAACATGCAAAGGGGAAAAGACAGAACACTGGGTTGTATCAACCATTACCAATACCAGAGAGGCCTTGGGATGCAATAAGCATGGATTTTGTGTTGGGATTGCCAAGAATACAAAGGGGATTTAATTCCATATTTGTGGTAGTGGACGGGTTATCAAAGATGGCACATTTCATCCCATGCTAGAAGACCAGTGATGCAACGCATGTTGCAAATATATTTTTCAAAGAAGTTGTGAGACTTCATGGCCTACCCAAGAGTATTGTCTCAGACAGAGACACACAATTTTTTGGTCACTTTTGGAGGACGTTGTGGAAGAAGATGGGGATAAATTTTTCCTTCAACTTAGCTTATCACCCTCAGACAAATGGGCAAACTGAAGTGGTAAATAGAAGTTGGGGAAATTTATTAAGGAGTCTAGTTACTGAACATCATAACCAATGGGATCAGATTCTACCACAAGTAGAATTTGCATACAACGATTCACCAAACAGGAGAACTGGAAGGAGCCCATTCCAAATACTATATGGAATGCAACCAAGAGGAGTATCTGAGTTGAGAGACTTGAAACAGGGTGAGATCAGGAGCGCTGGAGAAGAGGATTTTGCTGTGGAGATGGAGAAACTACATAGCCAGATCAAAGGATAGCTGGAGAGTTCTAACAAGAAATACAAGCACAGAGCTAATCAACATCACAGGGAACTTCAATTTGAAGTAGGAGATAAGGTTTTAGCACATCTCAGGAAGGAAAGGTTTTGTAGGGGAACATACAACAAATTAAAGATGAAAAAGATAGGACCCTGTAAGATCTTGAGGAAGTTTGATGCAAACGCTTATGCGATTGAGTTTCCAAATGGTGTGGCCATTTCACCCATATTCAATGTTTCGGACCTGTATCCTTACAGGAAATATGACACAGAAGGGTCAAAAGATCAATGAAATATCTAGTGGGAGAAACAGATGCCTATGGCAGAAAAGCCACAGATGGAGAAAATTGTCGATAAGAGGATTGAGAAGAAGACTAGAAGGAAAACCTATTTTGAGTATCTGGTCAAATGGAAGGGACACCCAATTGAAGATTCCAGTTGGAAAAACGAAGCTTCTATCCAGAAGCAGGGAAAATCAGTAGAGGAGCTCATGGACAGGAGTCCATGAATTTTTTTCAAGGGGATTATAATGCAGGAGTATCGTTGGTAAGCACGCAGAAGCAAGACCACTCAGCACATGGGAGTTCTTCCAGAACTTCAACGTTGGAAGTTGTAGCCAATTTTGAAATCTGCCTTAACTCAGCACCGGAATTTACCTTTGGAGGCACGCTTGAACCAATGCCAAAATTTACCCTTTGAGGCACGTTTTGAGATTCACAAATGAAGTAGGAGTTCCCACTTCGACTCTAGATTGAGACTAGACTAAGATAGCGTAGGATGAATCTTAGGGTAGGCCGGTAGCCAAGGGAAACCCTAGAATTTTTTGAGTTAATTAGAAATTAGGTATGTTCAAGGGAAGAGGAGAGCTGCAATACAGAGATAAATTAGTTGTAAGAGAGAACTGTGAGTTAGCAGGAGATCTCAGTTTTGAGTTACTGAAATTTGACTATAATTTGTAGTTGTTTTGGCACTTGTGAATATAAAAGAAGGAAAATTGATCCAAATGTGTGTGTGTGAATGTATTTTCGATTTCCTATTATTTCTATTTTCATGAACAAGTGAATGAATCTCCACAAAGGATAACAAAACTGTGACTGTTAGTTTTTAGTTTCAATTTTTTCTCTTCATTTGAAGATCTACAAGGTGTGCATCGAGCCAGAGAGGAATGCAAGGAAAACGGGAGGAATTTCTCTGCGAGAAATAACTGTTGGAAAATATTTAACAGACATCGCATGCTTGTATACTTGTCATTGATGGCAAGTAAAATAGTGAAGATGGCATGAGTATAGAAAGTATGTAATAGATGGGCATTATGAGAAGACGTTGTAGAGAATATTTGAATAAGCTCATAAGAGATAGTGCAGAGGATTGTTGGCAAATCATCGATGGAAAGATCAGAGTAAGCGGAACAAAGTAAGCTCGGGAGGAGAAGCAACATTTTTGATCGTTGGATCCCATTTGCAATTCCCGATGACCATCAGATCAAGTGTTGATATAGACTGTTGATCCGACTCTATTTCGGAGTTTCACGACTCACGACTTGGAGAGGAAAGAAACATAACCATCAAAATCGCAATATGAAAAATTGTGATTTAATTGCAGCCGTTAGATCAAGGTGTGATCTGGACCGTTGATCCAAATCCATTTCAGAGTTTCACGACTCGCGACTTGGAGAGGCAAGAAATATAACCACCAAAATTGAGATATGAGAAATCACAATTTAATCTCAGCTGTCAGATCAAGGTGTGATCTGGACCATTGATCTGACTCCATTTTGGAGTTTCATGAATCGCGACTTGGAGAGGAAAGAAACATAACCACAAGAATGACGAAATCACGATATGATATGAGCCATTGAATTAAGATCATATATGGACCATCAAATCATAGGACAAGTCGCTAACTTGGAGTCAATGGAGCATGGTGTGGAAACTCGTGAGATGCGAGATCACGATAATATCTAGACTATCGGATCTATGGAGATTTAAACCGTTGATCAGACTCAATGAATTTTATAAACTCGTGAAATATGAAGTGCCTTTTGGCACCGCCTATGGTCACCATCGGTGGTCACGAGAAGGGAAGGAGTCAATTTAGATAAGCTCCATTTCGGGGTTTCGGGGATCGCGACTTGGAGAGTCGAGATGCCTCATCTCCAGATTCATGAAATGCGAATTTGTGAAAAGAACTTTATGCATAAGTGATTGGTCATGGCCTTGGTCATATAGAGGAAGGAGTTAGCACAGAAAATCTCTGTATCGGAGTTTCATAGATAGTGATATGAAGTGTCGAGACACTTGGCCACAGGAATGCTGAAATGCCAAAACCCGATTTAAAGGCAAGATTAATAAATTTCATCCAATGGTGCAGATAAACTTGAATATGATCGAAGGGCTACTGTTATATCTCATAGTTAATTCATCAGTTACTAATCTGTTAGCAAAACTGATTCATGATTCCTGATTGGTTGGTGTTTCATTTGCTTAGACAGTTTTTATTTTGCCTCAGAAGATTCGAAGGGTAACTGCTGTGGGTGTGGTGTATAAAAGAAAAATATATAGACTGTACGTGGCTGGTCGTTCTGGATGAAAAATAAATTAAACTATAAGAAAGGGAAAATCACAGGATGTACAGTGTGAGACTGAGAATATGCGCAGTGCAAGACTGAGAATATGCGTAGTGTGAGATAAAACTCAGAGAAGAGTAACATATGAGGAAAATACTTGAAGTAGAGAAGAATGACAGAACAAGTTGAAGCAGAGTAGAATGAAAGAACAAGTTGAAGCAGAGTAGAATGACAGAACAAGTTGAAGCAGAGAAGATTTGCAGAACAGACAAAGAAAGAGAAGAATTGTAGAACAGTTAGAACAAGACCAGATTTACAGAACAGAGAAGAAGTGGTAAGAATCGATTTATCTGGGTAGTTGGTTGTTTAATTATTCATTTATATTCCAGGGTGGTTGGGAGGTGCTAGGGAGGACTATTTTCCTCAGAGGTTCAAGTGGGATCTTGAACGTAGGGAGTTGTAGCTTCCATCTGGTTGCAGCCAGAGAAACCAGGGTGGCAGGGTGGTGCAAGGGAGAACAAGTGTTCTCTGTTATACAGGTTGGAGCCTATGTAACTGGAAGTTGGTGCTTCCATCCAGTTGGTGCTAGAACATTAGGGGAGTTGGTGCTTCCTTCTAGTGGGTGCTAGAGAAACAAGAGAGTCGGTGCTCTCAAACAAGTTGCAGCTTGTAAAATAGAGGTAGCAGCCTCACATTGAGTTCGTGCTCAATTATAGATGATGTACAGAACTTAAAAGACTGCCTATCATTTAAAAGAAGAAGAGGTTTTCTCCCTTTATGGGTTTCCTCGTGAAAATCTATCTCTTTGAATACCTTATGTGTGATTGATGCTCATTACTTTTATTCTCCATATGCTATATAATGTTGATGATCACTTGAAGAAAGATTAAGAATGTATTAATAGACTTAAAATTGTTTAAGCACAATAACAAATGATTCACCCCCCCTCTTAGTTGTCTTAGTAATTTCAACAATACCGTGGATCTGAGTTATCAAAATCCCTCAGATGCAAGGAGTGCATGGGAAATTGAAGTCTGAACCAGACAAAGCTTAGGAGGAATAACATGTCAGAAAGTGTTATTGAGATCCAGGAACACATTCCCCAGAAGAAGCGAAGGCCGAGCCTTCGAAGACTTAGAAAATAGTCTAAGTTTGAAGTAAGTAAAAGCTTAGGAGGAAGAACGTCGTCGAGCGTTGGATCACGGTGGAGAATCCCGCAAACCGTCTGATTTGAGGTAGGTGCACAGGCTTTAACACTGCATAGATCTAGGAGGGGAGATATCAAAGATCTGAATGGACAGTGGAGAACTTCTAGGAGGAACACGAGACCCCGCAAGTCATTGGATCAAGCAGAGTTGAGAGGAGGTTAGTGATGGGGAAGAGATTTGAGTGTAGATCTGGAGGGCGTTGTAAGTCATTGATCAAGCGCCTCAAGCTTTCATCATTTCGGAAACCGAGAGTAAAAGGGTCAACAACGTGGGACTCTTGACCGGTGGAACCCCAAAAAGATTGGAGCTGTCTAATATTCTAAGGCCTAGAGCCGGTGATTTGTAGTGAGGGGAGATTTCATGATTTCAGCGACTGAGTGGAGGAGAGAACAGAGTTCGTGTAAGGCGAAGTCGTGAAACGCGAAATGCTGAAATAAGCATAACCGTCGGTCCAAGAGAGACCTAAGCCATAGATATCACATCATCAAGATTTCAACATTTGTGACTTGGAGGGGTTACATGTCTTGTATTGCAAGTTCCGATACTGCGAACCATGACGCGCTTTGGTGGTAAAGCTTGTGGTCATGGGTGTGTGGTCACATGAGTTGGGAAAAGGGAGGATCTAACCTTCATTATCCCTCATCAGAGTTTCAGGACTCAGAGGGGTCTGTGTCGGGGCACTATTGTATCGAAAATCCCAAAACACCGAAACACGATGTGCCTTTTGGGCTAAGCCCATGGTTGCACCTATGGTCTCGTGGAGTTTGGGATTATGCCTAGTGGTGATTCGTACGAAAAAAACAGACAAGGGCCTATGGACTTAGTGTCAAGGGTTCCAACTCGAAACCAAGAGAGAGCTATTTTGGCTCCTGAATCAAAGATCCTGACCAGGAGGTCATGCAACCCTTAGGAGGGATAGGGGGTCTGCATCATATTTTCAAAATCCAACAGTTAGAAGAAGATATCCTCGAGGATTATATGGAATGATTTGGTCATATCTCCTAGAAATCAAAATACCATGACCTCCCAGAGGATGCAGTTAGGGCTCTTTTCCTTAAGGGAATTTGAGAAGACTACCTAGATATGCTTAACTTGATGGCATCAGGTGACATCTCTCATAAACCATTTGCCAAAATATGTGAAATGTGTAAGAATTACTCAAAGAGTAGAGATAAAACAAGAAAGAATGTTTGGGACCCTTATAATAGAAACTTAAAACCAGTTAGTTCAGGTGGTATCACAAGAGAAGAGATAGGGAAACTTTTAGATAACTTCAAGACATATATCTTAAGCACAATAGGTTCCCAATTGGACACCCTAAATATTAAAAAGAAACAGGAGGAGGAAAATGCAACAATGAGCTATTTCCCAAGATGCAGAAGGAAGCATTCCTCAAGGGAATTCCCATTAGATAACATTTCAGTTTGTGGCTTCTTCACAGAAGACCATTCAACTAAGAAATGTCCATCATTTCCTGGTTTGTTATCCATCTATAGGAGTGGAGATCCTAGGGAGTCTTCTTATGCACCTAGGAGGACATGGCAACCTAGGAACCAACCCACATAGCCAGATCTACAATCTCAAGTTCCACCCTATTATCAACTCACCAAGTTGGAAAACCTGGTCTACATAGTACCAAAGTCCTTGGATTCAAGGATGGAGAGGAGGACATAACCAAGGAAACCCTCAAGCTCCACCTGTCCCTATGTCCAACAATCCTTATCCTCATTTTCCATCAAACACTCCTTAGCTTCTGTCAAGTTTTGCTCCACCACCTTTACCTCTTATTCCACAACAACAACAACAACCGCTACAATATCAGAATACAAGCTCCCCAAGACCGATATTATTACCAAAGCAACTAGTGCCCAATCCCAATAATAATCCCCCTCAACCTCTTCACAATGTTGAGATGCAAGCCTTCCCGATGTATGTCACTACCCCTGTTCCATTATAGGAAATTCAACTAAGATCAGAAAAAGTTATGGACAAGTAGAGGCCTTCAGTATTCATCCAAGAGGACAACAAAGAAGAAGAAACCACCAAACAACCCACGGATGACACTAGGTGAGAAGATGTTATTATTCCTAAAAACCAAGAACCCAAGCTTCCCCAAAATGAACCTTCACAAATTATGAAGGACCCTCCTTATCCAGATAGATTGGTAATCGAGAAACCTACAACCCGAATGGAATTTGACATCTTGAATGAATTGAAGAATATTTGTGTCAATATTCCCCTGCTTCAAGCCATTAAAGACATTCCAATCTATAGTAAGGTAGTCAAAGAATTGTGAATTAAGAAGTCAGGGAGGAAGCAGAAGGACCCTCCTACAATACATTCGATAGGAGGACTTTCTGAATACATATCAGAGTAGCCAAAGCTAGCAAAATATGGGAACCCAGGAAACCCCATAGTGACCATAAACATTAACGAGGTTTCTATTGGAAACACTCTCATAGACCTAGGGGCAGCCATCAATGTTATGACCACTACTAACTTGGAGAAATTGCAGTTACAACCTCTTATTAGGCCTACCCGGACCATTTTGGAATTAGCAAATAAGACTAGAGTTATACGTAAATGAATTTTAGATGATATCATGGTTAATTTAGCCTCATGGGACTACCCAGTATATTTTCTTTTCATTCACTCAAAGGATCCTACCTAAGTCCATCCCATCATTTTGGGAAGACCTTGGTTAGCCACAACCAATGCATTTATTAGCTGTAGAGAGGGAGAAATGACCATCTCGAATGGACTCTCTATCCAGAAGCTCACCATTTACCCTCCATCTCAACCTATCATGGAGAATATATGGTGGCTTGAATCCATATGAGAATGAGGACTGGGAAGAACCCGTATTCCCAAGTGACCATGCCAGGGCACTTCAGGAGTACACAATGAAAAATGTTCTAAACCAATTTATTTTTGCTGTCACATGTGGATTTTCCAAAATATTTTCCCCAATTTGAGTACATGTCAAGGGAAGAATTTCAGAAACAATTGGACCCATCCATTTTATCTTCAACATATTTTATCTTCGAGATAAATGAGTCTACCATGTCTTATACTATGCCCTACGATATTAGTCCAGGGAAATTTTTACATATAAACTTCGAGCTAGATACAAACCAACAAAAATAGTTAGTAAGTATCCTTAAAGAACAATCTGGAGCATTCACCTGGGAATACACTGACATGAAGGGTATACACCCTGACACATGGATCCATCACATAGATACCTAGGGGGAAGTAACACATGTTAGGAAACCCCAGAGAAGGATGAACCCAACACTCAAATATATAGTAAAAGAGGAGATCCAAAAGTTATTAAATGTCAAATTTATTTATCCCATCTCCGACAGTAAGTGGTTATCCCCTCTTGTAGTGGTTCCAAAGAAAGTGACTAGGAAATGGAGAATTTTTGTTGAATTCCAGGAACTAAACAAAGCCACTCTAAAAGACTACTTTCCTCTTCCTTTCATTGACCAAGTTCTGGATACCTTGTCTGGGAAGAATTATTTCTCCTTTTTAGATGGGTATAGTGGGTACAATCAAATTCTCATAGCACCTAAGGACCAGGACAAGACTACCATTACTTGTCCTTGGGGAACCTATGCCTATAGGGTTTTACAATTTGGATTATATAATGCCCCTGCCACATTTCAACAAGCAGTACTAGCGATATTTGTTGATATTATTCATGATTGTGTGGAGGTCTACATGGATGAATTCACAGTTTATGGAAACACTTACCAGGAAGCCTTAGATAACTTAGAATATGTCCTTATCAGATGCTAAGAAAAGAACCTGTCTCTAAGTCATGAAAACTATAAAATGTTTTTGACTGAAGGAGTGGTTCTAGGACATCATGTTTCATCTGAAGGGATAAAAGTCGATCCTACCAATATTGAGGTAATCGTCATACTTCCACCCCCCAAGACTCAGAAAGAGGTGAGAAGCTTTCTTGGACATGCCAGATATTACCGACGGTTTATTGAAAATTTTACAAAGATTGTTGCACCCATGTTTGGATTGCTAATAAAATATGTTGATTTTGTCTAGAATGAGAAGTGTCAAACTTCCTTTGAAACCTTAAAAGATAAGTTGTATGTGGCACCATTTCTTAGAGGGCCCAATTGGAATCTCCCATTTCACATATCTGTTGATGCCTCCAACACCGCAATAGGAGGAGTATTAGGGAAGAAAGAGGACCAACAATCCTGTGCCATTTATTTTGTGAGAAAGAACTTGTCCCCTACTGAGTTAAACTACATAGTTACCAAGAAGGAATTCTTGGCAGTTGTTCATGCTATTAACAAGTTTCATCATTACATTACAGGTTACGAGGTATTTGTACATACAGATCATTCCTCCATTAATTTATCATGAATAAACCCATAACTAATGGCCGAGTGACTAGGTGGCTCATGCTATTACAAGAATTTAATATCATTGTGCTTGACCGATCTGGAAAGGATAATGTGGTAGCTAATTTTATTTCACGAATAAAAAATGAGGATGATGATATCCCTGTAGATGATAGTTTCCCAAACGAGCACTTTTTTTCCCTCTATGTGAATACCTCGTGGTTTGTAGATATGAAAAACTATCTGGCTACTAGGAAGTTACCGTCTCATTTGTCACCTCATGAAAAGCATAAAATTATTACACAGAGTGCTAATTACTCTAGGGTTGGTCATGACCTTTTTTGCACAGGTCCTGATTTGATTATTTGTAGATGTGTCCGAGAGGACAAGGTACCAGAAATACTATGAAGTTGTCATGATGGACCATGTGGTGGTCATTTTTCTGACAAACACACAACATATAAGGTGTTGCATTCAGGTTTCTATTGGCCTAGCAATTTCAAATATGTTGCCAAGTATGTGAGAAGTTGTGATAGTTTCCAAAGGATAGGAAGACCTACGTTAGCTGACGAAATTCCCTTGCGTGCCCAAGTGATGATAGAACCTTTCAAAAAATGGGCCCTTGACTTTGGAGTACCATTTTCACCCATGTCCCGTAAAAAGAACTATATTTTGGTTTGTACAGACTATGTCACCAAGTGGGTAGAGGAAAAATCCCTATTCAGGGCTACAGAAAAGTCTATTGTCGAATTCATCTATGAAGACATCTTTACCCTCTTTGGTGTCCCTCATGAAATTTTTACAGACCAAGGCATTCAATTCACTTCCAAGTTGATGGGAGAGCTAACAGAGAAATATGGGATTAAGCATTGTAAATATTCTCCATACCACCCACAAGCCAATGATCAAGTAGAATATACAAACAAAGTTATGGAAGCTATCCTAACCAAGACTGTTCAATTACATCACCGGGATTGGGTTGATAAGCTTCCAGAGGCTTTGTGGGCATATCGGACTACCTGGAGGAACACCACTAGGCATACCCCTTATGAGCTAGTGTATGGGAAACAAGTACTTCTACCAATAGAATTCCAAGTAAGGACCTTTCGTATTTCCATAGAATTGGGATTGAACTTGGATGAGGCTCAGAAAAAATGAGCCCTACAATTTAATGAGTTGGATGAGATCAGGCAAGATGCCATCCAATGAACAACCAAAGGATCAAGTGGCATGACAAGTTTATTAAGAAGAAACACTTCCAACTTGGTGACTGGGCTTTGTTGTTTGACTCCCTATTTAAAATCTTCAAAGGAAAACTCACCACCCGGTGGTTGGGCCCTTACAAGGTAGACACTGTATATGACAATGGAGCTGTAAAAATCAAAACAATTGATGATGGACAAGTCTCCTTTGTAGTAAATGGGCATCGACTCAAATTTTATCATAAGCCCATTTCCAAAGAGGATTTTCTACAGGTCATGTCAACTGACAAGGCATTTTCCTTAGTAGTTATGGAAGTCCCCCCTTGTTCTTGAAAAGTTTTTTGAATTTTCTACTATACATATGTAAATAGTTTTTGAATTTTTTTAATAAAGCAATTCTAGAGATTTATTTAAGTAATTATTTCACCAGGAGTAGACAGTTTCAAGGAAATATCAAAGAAGGATTTTTCTTCAAAACCTTGTTACACTTGAATTTTTTTGTCTGCTAAGCATCAAATGAATATTGACTCATTGTAATTAGCCATATTTTTGCAAAAAGTTTCATTTTCTTAAGGCATTCCAAAACAGTTGCTCTTGAAACTCTTCACCAATGTATAAGGAAGTGATACTGTAACCATCAAGCTTAGAGGTCTCTCGTACATCTTCTTCCAAGAAACCTAACTAAGTGAGTAAAGTATCTTTATTAAAAAGTAACAAGGAGGTCTGATTAGTGGTTAGTCATGGAAACATCACAATAACTACAAAATAAGAAAGTGAGTTGAGCCTAGAGATACCTTTCTGTTCTTTCTCAATGGTACCATTCACTACACACTAAATAGCTTGATTATATCATATCTTTAGATAGGCCGCGTCCGCTTAAGTATCCCTTACATCAATACAATCACTAAGTAATATAATGGAAAGTCTTCCTCTAACATAAATACCATCCCAATTGAAAAAAAAAGAAAGAAAAGTTGTTTTCGGAGTTCTCCCCCCATCTTCTTGCATAAAGAAATATTATACTAAAATCTTAAAATATGGGGGCCAATCTCTGAGGGTGTAAGAGGCTAACCCATCGGGATACTGAACAGGTCTGTTGGCAACGGGTACCAGCCTGTGGTATGACTAGGTAAACACATCGGAGTACTGAACAAGCTTGTTGGCAGTGGGGCATTCTACTTAGTGAGGATGGTAATCTGATAAAAAATAAATAATAAATTTAAAACTTGTCCTGATGTACGACATTACTTGCGGACAAAGATGACATGAAGTATGTATGGTTAAGCTAAGGTTAATGAACTCCATAAACTTTCCCTTGGGAACTAACTCTGAGACTATCTCGAAACTCTCTTGCCTACCTCTTCTTATCTATATATAGGATCTCTTATCCTATAGGTGGGGCCATCTTCTAACCATCTCGTAAGACCAATCTGTGAAATTTATCTTTACACTTTACAAACTGTAAATCTTTGGCTATTGGGAGAACTGATTGGTTTCCTCTACTTTTGATTGTGAGGTGTCACAATACTTAGTTTTGGGGGAGGGGTTCATGAGTTGACAAATGATCATTTCTTAGAGAAGTAAAAATTTGTAAAAATTATTTATAATCTTCATGATACAAGTTATTACATCTACAATCATTTTATTTTAAAATGCTAATCTCTTGTGTGCTATAAATTGTTGTACATAAACTTAACATACCACTTTATTGGTTCATTTTTGTTACAAGTTATTCATTGTAGGTTTGACATTACATGTTCTATCCAAGTGGATTGAGTGAGCATGGAGGAAAAATCAACAAACAATGGAACATTCTACCTCTGCTCTTAATCACTGTGACTGTCAAAACCATTGCAATATTGTAGGTTATCCATTACAGGAGGTAAAACTGTATTTAACACAGAGGTGTCATATGAAGTGTCATATGAGGTGCCATATGAAGTACTATATGAGGTGCCAAACGAAGTGACATATGAATTTACACACCAGTAACTATCCACAATTCTAGGTAACTGGGAATCAATGACATTTAATCGAATTGGTTGAAGGCAATTAAGAGTGAGGATGAAAACTTTAGACATGTTCATGATCAAATGTCCAAGTTAAAAGACTTGGACATTGATCTAACTTCGCATCATTAAGATTTCCCCCAAAAACGTGCCCTTGAATTCAAAATTTCTCACACATGGCAACTTGTGTGTGCATGTGTGCAACCAATTCCTCCCTAGGCGCATTCAAAAATGGGTTGGGGTTACCTATTATCCCAATTTACCTCTACCATTTTCATTTCCCTTGTTTTAGATAACATGCTCAGCCTCTGTCATTCATTCCCCTATTCAAATTGTGCTCGACCCTTGCTCAATTCGTTCCATTCCTTGACCCGATCACACCCTCTCTTGGTGAATTTCACCTCTGCTTATTTCTTCACATCATCATGATTCCCAAGAGGTATGAACCCTCTTCCTACGCATACCTTTTCTCCATTCTTGCGTTTGCACAGTGCAGGGAGGTGTTTTTGAGCAAATTTACCTCTTGGAGGACTGCATTATCATGGTGAAGATGCGTGTCTATTGTCTTCCTTTCTTCCAATTGTTGCAGCAGCTGAAAATTCTCTTTTTGTAGATTCTCAATGGCTGGAGTAGAATCAATGATCTCGGAGGAAGGCTTAGATCCTTTGAAATATGTGGAAATTCTATCATTCTTAGGATCTAGGGTAGGCATTGGTGAAGTAGGAGTAATAGGGGGTTGATAAGGGGAGGTAGGTTCTTATTTTTTATTTCTTTGGGACTCTAATTCATTCACAGAAACTTCCCTAAGTCTCTTGTGAGGGCTCTCAAGATCGGAGGACACTTGGATAGGGTTCGAAGTAGGCAAGGGCTTTGCATAATGTTTTTCTCTTGTGCTCTGGGTACTCTTTCGAAAGGTTCCTTTATCAAATCGATTGAATCCTCTCATGTTTGTGGGAATTGTTGGAAATTCTTCTTGAATCACTTCTTCGAGTTTTTTAGGTGTGGGATCAAGAGATATTGAAGGCATCTAAATATTATCAATAGGATTCCTTTGATATTTACTCTTGGTACTTTTAACCGATGAGGATGCAGTGGTGTCAACAAGCTTCTTGAATTGTTCTGGTAAAGAAATGGTTTGTGCAAGGGTTTTTGGAGTCCTTGGAGAGTGAGGCTTGGATGGAGAAATGGTCCTTAAACCAAGTGTATTTTTTCCATTCTTAATTGTCAAGTGAGGGTTTGCAAATTGATAGATGAATGCATCCCAAGTTTTCCCTTGTTTCTCTAATTCGGATAGAACAAGGAGTTTGATTAGGCCATGGTGAAATAGGTTGTTTTTTGGGTTAATTAGCTCCTTACTCACTTGAGAGGACATCTTATCCAATCTCTTTATAAAGTAGAAGGAAAAATCAAAGGTTTGTTGAACTGAAAATGAGCTAGCGATCTGAAATGACAGGCTTTGAAAGTGGAATATCTACCTTCGCATGTGATCAACCTAGTGATGAATATGAGAGGGTTTCTCAATTCATATTTTATCCATTCCTTGGAATATCCTTTTTCTCCTGAGATGTTCTGGAATTTAGGCTTAAAAACCATGTTATAGCTTGAGCGCAGCAACTGGTTGTTTTTGAACCATCTATCTCCCACTCTTGGAAGATTCGTGGATGTAGCAATGGATTCTTTGAGACCCAAAAGGTAAGAGACCCCACGTGCGTTGTCTTCCCATCAAAACCAAGGGAAAATTTCATTGAGATACCATCATCCTGGCCCTGCAAGTGGGATACAAATGGCCCCCAGCGTGAGTGCAAAAACACCTCCCTGCATAGTGCAAACTCAGGAATGGTGAAAAGGTCTGCATAGGAAGAGGGTTCATACCTCTTGGGAATCGTGATGATGTGAAGAAATAAGAAGAGGTGAAATTCACTAAGAGAGGGTGAAATCAGGTCAAGGAATGGCATGGATTGAGAAAGGGTCAAGCACAATTTGAACAGGGGAACGAATGATAGAGGTTGAGAACATTCTCTAAAACAAGGGCAATGCAAATGGAATAGGTGAATTGGGATAATAGGTAACCCCAACCCATTTGTGAATGTGCCTAGGGTGGAATTGGTTGCACACATGCACGCACATGTTTCCATGTGTGAGAAATTTCGAATTCAAAGTCAGTTTTTTGGGGGCAAGCTTAGTGATGCATAGTTAGATCAATGTCCAAGTATTTTGACTTGGACATTTTATCATGAACATGTCTAAATTTTGCATCCTCACTCTTAATTGCCTTCAACCAATTCGATTAAATGTCATTGATTCCTAGTTACCTGGAATTGTGGACAATTACTGGTGTGTAAATTCATATGGCACCTCATATGACACCTCATACGACACTTCATACGACACCTCTGTGTTAAATACATTTTTTAGCTCCTGTAATGGATAGCCTACAATATTGCAATGGTTTTGATAGTCAGAGTGATTAAGAGCAAAGGCAGATTGTTCCATTGTTTGTTGATTTTGCCAGCATGCTCACTCAATCCACTTCCATAGAACATGTAATGTCAAACCTACAATGAACATCCTGTAACAAAAATGAACCAATAAAGTGGTTTGTTAAGTATATGTACAACAATTTATAGCACACATGAGATTAGCATTTTAAAATAAAATGACTGCAGATGTAATAACCTGTATCATGAAAATGATACAAAAAAATTTGCAAATTTTTACTTCTCTAGGAAATGATCATTTGTCAACTCATGAAACCCTCCCCCACACCTAAGTATTGTGACACCTCACAATCAAAAGTATAGGAAACCATTCAGTTCTCCCAATAGACAAAGATATACAGTTTGTAAAGTGTAAAGATAAATTTCACATATTGGTCTAATGAGACGGTTAGAAGATGGCCCCATCTATAGGATAAGAGATCCTATATATAGATAAGAAGAGGTAGGAAAGAGAGTTTCAAGATAGTCTCAGATTTAGTTCCCAATGGAAAGTTTGTGGAGTTCATTAAACTTAGCTTAACCATACATACTTCATGTCATCTTTGTCTTCAAGTAATGTCGTACATCAAGACAAGTTTTAAATTTATTATTTATTTTTTATAAGATTACCATCCTCGCTAGGTAGAATGCCTCTCTGCCAGCAAGCTTGTTCAGTACTCCGACGTGTTTACCTAGTCATACCACAGGGTGGTACCCGCTGCCAGTAGACCTTTTTAGTATCTCGACGGGTTAGCCTCTTACACCCTCAGAGACTAGACCTCCATCTTTTAAGATTTTAGTATAATATTTCTTTATGCAAGAAGATGGGGGGACAACTCTGAAAACAACTTTTCTTTCTTTTTCTCAATTGGGATGGTATTTATGTTAGAGGATGACTTTATGTTATATTACTTAGTGATTTTCCTTATGTAAGGGGTACTTAAGAGGACGTGGCCTATCTAAAGATATGATATAATCAAGTTATTTAGTGTGTAGTGGATGGTACCATTGAGAAATAATAGAAAGGTATCTCTAGGCTCAACTCACTTTCTTCTTTTGTAGTTATTTTGATGTTTCCATGACTAACCGCTAATCAAACCTCCTTGTTACTTTTTAATAAAGATACTTTACTCACTTACTCAGGTTTATTGGAAGAAACTATATGAGATACCTCTAATCTCGATGGTTACAATATCACTTATTTATACAGTGGTGAAGAGTTTCAAGAGCAACTGTTTTGGAATGCCTTAAGAAAATGATTTTTTTTGCAAAAATATGGCTAATTACAGCAAGTCAATAATCATTTGATTCTTAGCAGACAACAAAATTCAAGTGTAACAATGTTTTGAAGAAAAATCATTCTTTTATATTTCCTTGAAACTGTCTACTCCTGGTGAAATAATTACTTATTGAAATCTCTAGAATTGTTGTATTAACAAAATTCAAAATCTATTTACATATGTACAGTAGAAAATTCAAAAAAAAAATCAAGAACAAGGGGGGAATTCCCCATCTACTAAGGCCAATGCCTTGTCAGTTGACATGACCTCTAGAAAATCCTCTTTGGAAATGGGCTTTTGATAAAATTTGAGACGGTGTCCATTTACTACAAAGGAGACTTGTCCATCATCAATTTTTTTGATTTTTATAGCTCCATTGTCATATACAGTGTCTACCTCGTAAGGGCCCAACCACTGGGTGGTGATTTTTCCTTTGAATGTTTTAAATTGGGAGTCAAACAACAAAGCGTAGTCACTAGGTTGGAAGTGTTTCTTCTTAATAAACTTGCAATGCCACTTGCTACTCTAGATTTGGACTAGTATTGTTTGTTGGATGGCATCTTGCCTGATCTCATCCAACTCATGCAATTGTAGGGCTCATTGTTTCTGAGCCTCATCCAAGTTCAATCCCAATTCTGAGGCAATACGAAAGGTCCTTACTTGGAATTCTATTGGTAGAAGTACTTGTTTCCCATACACTAGCTCATAAGGGGTATGCCCAGTGGTATTTCTCCAGGTGGTCCGATCTGCTCACAAAGCCTCTGGAAGCCTATCAGCCCAATCCCAGTGATGTAACTAAATAGTCTTGGTTAAGATAACTTCCATAAATTTGTTTGTAGATTCTACCTGACCATTGTCTTGCAGGTGGTATGGAGAATATTTACAGTGTTTAATCCCATATTTCTCTGTTAGCTCTCTCATCAGCTTGGAAGTGAATTGAGTGCCTTAGTCTGTAACAATTTCATGAGGGACACCAAAGCAAGTAAATATGTCTTCATAGATGAATTCAACCACTAACCTTTTTGTATCCCTGAATAGGGATTTTTTCTCTACCCACTTGGTGACATAGTCCATAGAAACCAAAATATAGTTCTTTTTACAGGACATGGGTGAAATTGGTCTTACAAAGTCAAGGGCCCATTTTATGAAGGGTTCTATAATAACTTGGGCATGCAAGGGAATTTCGTTAGCTGACATAGGTCTTCCTATCCTTTGGAAACTATCACAACTTCTCACATACTTGGCAACATCTTTGAAAATGATAGGCCAATAGTAACCCAAATGTAACACCTTATATGATCTGCGTTTGTTAGAAAAATGACCACCACATGGTATATCATGACAACTTCATATTATTTCTAGTACCTCGTCCTTTCAAACACATATATGAATAATCAAATCAGGAACTGTGAGAAAAAGATCATGACCAACCCAAGAGTAATTAGCACTCTGTGAAATAATTTTACGCTTTTCATGAGGTGACAAATGAGACAATAACTTCCTAGTAGGCAGATAGTTTTCCATATTTGCAAACCATGGGGTATTCATAGAGAGGGTAAAAAGGTGCTCGTCTGGGAAACTATCATCTACAACGATATCTTCATCCTCATTTTTTATTCGTTAAAGAAAATCAGCTACCACAGTATCCTTTCCAGGTCGATCAAGCACAGTGATATTAAATTCTTGTAATAGCAGGAGCCACCTAGTCACTCGGCCATTAGTTATGGGTTTATTCATGAGACATCTAATGGCAGAATGATCTGTATGTACAAATACCTCATAACCTGTAATGTAATGATGAAACTTGTTAATAGCATGAACAAATGCCAAGAATTCCTTCTCGGTAACTATGTAGTTTAACTCGACAGGGGACAAGTTCTTTCTCACAAAATAAATGGCATAGGAATGTTG